>SBJO01000134.1:0-16169 GCA_015832245.1 Nosema granulosis
TATCAGGATTATTGACTTTACCATTTGCCTAATTTTTAAAATTCAACTTGCAATCCCTTTATGTATTTATTATACATTTTATACCTATCAGGATTATTGGCTTTACAGCTTTTTATACCACAAGAGGATCAAGACTTCTGCTACATTGTTTATAAGTCAACAGTCAAGAATATCTATGTGATAGATGTTAGAGGAAACAAAATTCACTCCGGGAAAATCTTTACCAAAGAAAAAATTGCAGATTTGCAAGAAAATGACATTTTAATTAATCTACATCAAAAAGATAAAATATATAAAGTTGATTTGCCACTGATAGATGGATTGATATATGACAGTGTTATATACACCTTTCATGGGTATTTCAAGAGACCTCTATTCTATTGTGTAATCTTTTATGATAATGAGACTAGAAAGAGATGTATTAATCTTGTGAAAGGCAAGTACCTACCAAAATCTGATGTAAAAAAAAATAAAACCCGTACATAATATTACGCACTCTTAAGTTGTAAACTGGTTATGTCGATAAGATGTTACAGGCTACATTAAACCAAGCAAGAACAAACTTCAAATAAAAAAGGTCTTTAAATAAGTCAAAACTCATGTAGTCACCCTTTATGTTTTTTTTGATTTTTTGATAGCAAAAATTTCTAACGGTTGTCTAAGGAAAGTATCTACAGGAAGAAAATGCTGTTTAAAACGGATAATCCACGTTTTTAATTGTAATATCAAAAAAACTTAGTCAGATTTTAACCTAAAGATAGAATTCCATAAGAAAATCTTTGTCTTTATTCAACAATCTATAATCTTGTTGCCGTAGTTATAGTTCTCTTCCATACTTTTATGATATGATTTTATAAGCCAATAAGTCCCCCTTATACTTGGAATATGTAAACTTTCCTGTTATTGGATTAAATTTATCAAAATGTCATAGAGCCTCTTATATTAAATCAATAAAAACCTCTTCCATCTCAACAAACTCTGTGCTAGATGTTTCGTTTTGCTTCTTCAATTATGTTTTCTGTATGAGATCAAAATATTTTTAGTAAATTCAGCATTCGTTCTCCCAACACCTTTAAAAATTGTTTCTTCTGTTAAATTGTTCTTTAACAATTGTTTCTTCAGTTAAATTGTCCTTTAACAATTGTTTCTTCAGTTAAATTGTCCTTTAACAATTGTTTCTTCTGTTAAATTGTCCTTTAAAAATTGTTTCTTCAGTTAAATTGTCCTTTAACAATTGTTTCTTCAGTTAAATTCTCCTTTAAAAATTGTTTCTTCAGTTAAATTGTCCTTTAACAATTGTTTCTTCTGTTAAATTGTCCCAGGCAATAGAAGTAAAAGATTTGCATCCTTAAAATTTATCTAACCAAAAACATTAATATTGCATTCATTCTATTCTCAGAATAAATTTATAAGGGAGGCATTTTTTTTAAAAAAAGAAACTGTGTTAATAAACGGGCATTTTTTTATAAAGTTTATTTAAGTCGTATTATAAACGTGAAGTCAATCTGTACAGCAAAAATATCAAATTGATCTGAAAAGTTTTATTTTCTGTTTTTTTTTCAAAAGCCCATATAAATTTTACATTTTTAAACCACTAAAAGATGTAACCTGTTACCTATTTACCTTCTTAAAAAAAATATATAATTGTTGGGATGACTAAGAACAGATCGTCTATTGGACAAAAAGAGGTTTCAAGATGTCATACGTTGTTTTTAAAGAAACTCATATATAAATCACTTTTTACTAGATCAAATAAAAGGCTGCATCTATGAAAGTAGATACATAAAGAATCAAAGATATTTTGAAGTATCAACTAGGAAGTTGAGAGATATTTAAAAAGTATAAAATTCAAGGAAAATATCTCGTGAGTATCAAAAACCTTAGGATGTCTGCAATTAGCTTATGAAAAAGTTCAAACGTATGCTTTTTACAATGATAGTCCTTGATTTATTTAAATTGTAACATTATACAAGTCTAAGTGTTAAATAAAAAAACAGTTGATGAGGGAAGTCTGATTATTTAACAGCTTACTTTAATTCTTGTAAAGAGTACATTTTATAAGAACATTTCTATACTTTAAGACACCTTCAGTCTTTTTTAGGATTTTAATAAGATAATCTTTACAGTTTTTTAACTGACAAATATTATTTTATACATTAAATATCTTTGAAACATTTTTACAAATCTGAAGGATTGTTTTTTTATCTGTTGCGATTAAAAATTGAATCAAACAAAGACATAGAGTGGAATATCTTATTAGAACTGTTTTAATGTAATTATAATGGTAATTTAAAATCCTATTAAATTCTATCTAAATCTTTATTCAACTGTATGAGAGTTCATATCATATAACATCTCAAAAACACCAGTACCTACTTTTATAGGAAGACCCACAGTAAGTGCTGCAGAGGGGGTGTCTAGATTATCACTCAAATGGAATTCAGAAGCCTTCTTTAAATAGGAGAAACAAGATTCATAGCTCATTTTTTGTAAGGGACTGTTGCTCTGATCAAGACCATACCTGTTGAATGGAGAGTACTCCCCATTTCTAGTCATATAATCAGCTATCAGCATGAGATGGCGGATGTCTATTTCAATTCCGTAGACTTCGAAGACATTTATAATTTCATTGATAATACATTCTCTGGCAGCTTCTACTCCAAATGTAGTGTATATAGAGTAAATATCATTAGAAGTAGATTTATAAATATCAAATATATCGAGAGGATCAATCTCCTTGCCGTTGACAGTAATCAGATCCAGCAATCCAACGAAATCAGAGCCTTCCAGGACTACATTGCCGTTAGAAATAGTAGCACGGTTGAAATTTCTATGCTCTCTCACGATGGCCTTTTCACAGATAGATTCAATAAGAGGGAGAAGTAGAATGTTAAAATTAGAAGGATAATAGGCAGTGAATGTGTATTCTTTATAACCAGATTTTCTAAAATTGATAAGCTTTAAATTAAAAACGGGATTTTCTAAAGTTTCAGAATTTTCATCTTCTTCACCCTCAGCTACATCCCCATCTTCATCATCAGTTTCTGATTCCTCTACTACCTCTTCTACAACAACCTCCTCCTGTTCTTCTTCACTATCAGAATCATTATCAGAATCCTCCTCAGTCTCTTTTCTGATACACGTTTTGATCTCAGAAAGGTTCTCAAGATTCCCCTGTTTTCCTATTTTTCTAAGTAGTTTTCCCAAATCTCCCAAGAATTTCTTATCTAAATATTTAACTGTAAATTTCTCGTTTTTGGAAATTTTAAAGACGATTTTGATTTCTTTTTGGTAGATTTCTTCTTTAAAAACCAGCTTTTCTTTGACTTCTATTTTTTCTATACAGTCTTTCATATAAATACGGTTATAAAAATCTAGAAATCCTTTTTGGGGGGTTGCTAGAATAGGCACTGTAATGATTGGAGTCTGGATCTTCTTGGAAGCCACCATCACAATTTCTCTCAGACGCGGAATACCCAAAGTCACATTCTTAGCACCCACACCAGCCAGATGGAATGTATTTAGAGTCATCTGAGTCGAAGGCTCACCAATGGACTGTCCAGCCAGAACACCCACAGCCTCACCAGGATCTATTAAGGCTCTTGCATAGTTTTTTGTTAGGATATTTCGCAAACTTCCATCTAAATCTCTGATATTGTTTCTAAATTCTTTGTTTGTAAAAATATCTCTTAAATTAAATTCTTTTTTGGAAGCTAGAATCTTCTCCAGGACAGAGCGATTTTTCCTAAAAAAGTCTATTTCCTTCAAGAAAGATGCTTTTGTGCAGTCTAGTCCATCGTCTCCGTATGTGTACTGAACAAGTTTGTCTCCCATACGAACAGATAGATCATACTCCACCCGAAGAGCTTCTAAGTGTTTTACTAGACATCTCTGGAGGTATCCTGAACGGGATGTTTTGACAGCAGTGTCGATCAGACCTTCTCTACCAGCCATACAATGGAAGAAGTATTCTGGTGGATTGATACCAGTTAAAAATCTCTGGAAAACATACCCACCAGCAGATGGACAAGATTCGTAAGGACTGTAGCACGGAAGAGACCTCCCACTTACCATAATAGGGACTCTTTTTCCTTCAAGCTCTTGTTGTCCCAAGGCTCCTGAGATTTGACTGAGATTGACCATACTACCTTTAGCACCAGTAATAATAACAAGTCCCATGTTGTTCTCTGGGAATTTCTTCATTTGGGAATTTGATACACAAGTTTCTACTGTTTTTGTAGTAACTTTGTTCATTTCTTCTCTCATTATTGAATCTATTAAAGCTATCTTGTTCTGGTCTAGATGGTACAGAGGATCCTTCTCGAAGAACTCCTTCTGCTTCGAACTGGCCTCTCTGCTACCACTTAGTATGATACTGTCTCGGATTCTATCTGCTTGTGTGTCGAGCAAGAGATCGTCTATTCTTAGAGTAAATCCAAATATAAAAATATATCTATTAACAACTCTCCCAATGTAAGTTAAGATATCATTTGCTACATCAAAGCCGTACACCTCCCCACAAGCATGTATCACAGAAGAATGTGTAGGACCTATGTTGTTCTTGTCTAGTATTCCACAGACCATTACACCATCTTTAAACACAGCAGTAGCCTCCTCTTCGTGGTCCTTCCAGTCCGAAACTGGTATCTTGGTCTTCTTTTCGTGGCTTATGGAAATTCCCAAATTTGTCAAAATTGAAGAAATTAATTGTTTTCCCGAATATAGCTCAACAGTCTTTTTCGAATCATCTCCTGAACTGTTTCTTGAGCTATTTTTGACTATGCAAGGCTTCTCAATCTCTAGTCTTCTATTGGGCAATGTAGAAGTAAGCAAATCTAGATAGACTTCCTTGGAGAAGAAAGAATTCTTTAGTGTAATGATAGCTGCTACTACTACGTGGTCCTGAGCTAGGCCTCGAATAGGCTCTCCATTTGTTGGGATTAGATACATATTATCATTCAAAGTGATTTCTTCTGCTTCTGCTTTGGCTACGTAGCTCTGGGGGAAGTGTATGTTCATTTCATCTCCATCGAAATCGGCATTGTATGGCTTACAGTTCACATAATGCATTCTCAGTGTCTTCTCTCCATCCAGCACACGCACTCTGTGCCCCATCATACTAGCTTTGTGCAAAGTAGGCTGTCGATTCACAAGAACCACATCGCCTGTCCTCAGATGCCTCCATACAATCTTGTTGCCTTTAAGAAGCTGGTTGGCTATTGCTACACGCTTCTCATATTTAATAAATTCCAAGTTTTGTAAATTTACTCCATTCTGAACTATAGTAGCTCCGGGATAAACTGGCCCATTGATGACAGCTCTTCGAAGCTCATCATAATTATTTGGATTGATTTGTTCGGGGAAAGAAAGCTTCTGTGCAAATATCTTGGGGATTCCTACTTCTCTAGTGTCGAGATTTGGATCTGGAGAAATTACAGATCTAGCTGAGAAATTTACTCTCTTTCCCATAATATTTCTTCTAAACAATCCATCTTTCTTCTCTAGAAGCTGCTTGTGGCCTGACATATTCTCTTTGGTACCAGCAAATTTAGAACTGTCGAAATAGCACAAAACCGCAGCCTGCAGCTCTGGCCAGAACTCGTAGTCTTTTTGAATGGCATTATTGATTTTTATAATTTTAATATAATTTAGATTGTGGGGATTCTCATACGCCTTGCCATTTAGATAATTGAGAGGTCTAAAACGAACTGGTGTCACGGGGATTATTGAAAGAAAAAACATTTTATAGCTGTCAGAAGAAAATGCGCACTCCATTAGGCTTCTCTCATTCTCAAACATCTCTCTTATTATCTCTTCGATGTCATCTACCGAAAACAACCTGAGTATTGCCTCTCCATCTTTCCTATCTTCAATCTGTATCTTTAAATTATGATTGTGGATGACTCTGGGGTTCTTATATCTACACTTAGGACACGTCCTACTAATTGCGCCTTTCATCATAATCCCAACAAGTTCTTGGTGCTGGTGGTTGTAAGAAATTTTCTTATTCTTAATCTCTTCCAAAATAACGGACACTTTTTCTTTAAGATCATTGAGACATTCTGTTGCGCTTAGATGCTCATACCCATCAGCAGCCATCCCTCTTTTCAACAAACTAAGCTTCAATATATACAACAATCTATCGTGTTGTGATACTTTGAAAAATTTGCATTTGAAGCAAGTAGCTCGTAAAAGACTGAAGAGAGTAGAAAATACAATGGGATTAAACACATTCTTATACAACTTAATATGTCCGAAGTGTCCTGGGCATGTAAAGTTTGAGAGACCACAAGTTTTGCAAAATTCAGCATACGCATGGGGACCCATTCTCTGATCACATAGCCCATTCTCGTAGGGATGGTCGAATTGATCTAAACTCGCTGGCACGGTGACTTCTAGAACACTCATTTTCAAAATCTCTTCTTCGGTATAAAATCCAAATGAAATTTTTTCTGGTATAAAACTTGAAATCATGGGGTATTAAAAAATAAACCAGAAAATTTAGAATTTAATAACCGTTAAATCTTAAATTTTAGATAGCAGGGGGAGAGGAGTATTATCATTTATTTGAATTATGATCAATAAAATGAACTATGATAATTTATATAAATTATGTTTTTTATTTAAATTATGTCATTTATTTAAATTTTGATCAATTTTAAGCAATCATTTATTGACATTTTAGTGTATCAAGTTATATTTTCAAAGGTACACCCTTATATGAAGATCAAGATTTTTTTATTACAATTCTACGTTTCATTATCTCTATGTTCTCAAAAGAAAGAAGGTTTCCTAAGGAATCTCCTACTGTTCAGAAGCAATTTAAATGATAGGATTATGAATTTAGATTCAGAACCAACGAGATTCAAAAGATTCCCAAGAAAGGTATCAATTTATGATCAGCCCATAATCAAAGATGATACGTGGAAGAGAGTAGACGATGTATTTTGTGAATTTGTAGCTTGTATATTATTCGGAGCTATTTATGTACCGTTGTATTTATCAATGAATTTGTATGCTAGATTCTTAAGATTTATTATTTCAATAGGTCATAAAATTTTAGATCAAGAGATTTAAATCAAAAAAATCTTAATTAAAAATTTACAGTTAAATTTGATTACAACCCCTTTCAATAAGAATGTTTTGTAAGAGTATATTTTGTTTTGTTTTGTTTGTAAATCTAACAAGAGTCCTTGATGTAGACTCCCTTTCTAGATCATATGATGAGATTGTAACTTCAGAATCACACAGACTTAATACACCTCAAAGTGTAAATACAATTCCAAGACTTAAACCATCAGAAACTAGATGGATAAATTTAAAAAGACAGCATCTCTTAAATAATTATGGATTTCTGGGAGTCTTGAAAAGATGGGAAATCAATCTATTTGTAGACACCATCGAATCTTTTTTCTATACCTTTTTTGATTTTGTTTATTTTATTTTCCGTGCCTATGTTTGTTTTTTTATTGATATGATGAAAATAATCATCATAGATTCTTTTAAACCACCAAGAAGAAATTAAAACTATTTAAATATTATTAAACTAATAAGGTCCCGTAGTGTAATGGTCATCACCTTGGACTTTGAATCCAATAATCCGAGTTCGAATCTCGGCGGGACCATTTTTTTTAACAAAAAAATAAAATTTTCTTTAGGAAAAATTTATCATTGTTTTTTAACAGTTTTTTTTAACGTTAAGTTATTAATTTAAACGTAAATCTAAATCACAAGTTAAATCAAAAATCACTTTTTTATTTCGATTTAAAAAAAAAATTGCAGATTGTGATGTACAATAGTGTTTTAATATAATTTAAATATTTACTATTTGTGTACCCCTATGATGCTTGCAGTATTTTTGCCTTTCTTATTCTCTTTTATTGACTGCTTAGAAATTAACAACTTAGATGATTTAAACACAAAAGAAGTAGCACAAGGAAGTTCAGAGAATGTAATTACTGCACAGCCAAGAGCTGGCAGTAGTGAACAAAAAGTATCTTCAGAAATAAAAGAATCAGATACTGTGAACAAGGACTTTGATTGTTTTATACGTCTATGTGGGTTATTCATTTGTATGCCAATCTTTTTCCTAATGGTTTTATTATTTCAATTTTTTGTGGAGGATATAGCCAAAGAAAGCAAAAAGAAGCAAAGAAATCCTAATTTACATTAAAGATGGTTTTTTATTGATAAAAGTTAAACTTAGCATTTTATTATAGAGTTGTTACAAATATTCTGTATAGAAAAACATTTAATATTACGCTACAGATTTTTTTTATAGGCGTGTTGTTTCGATTTTATAGACACAATAAACTGATCAATGATATTAAATGATTTAATATATACTTTATTATGAACTACCATACAGTTCTTAAAACGAAACTTTCAATCATGAATAATAACTTATTAATATACTTTCAGAGGTTTCTGTGTCTTGTTTATTGGTTATCATCACACTTATACCGCATATGTAAAAAATTTTTAAAATAATATCAGAAAAATGAATTTATCCTAATCCATACCAAAGAAACGTTCGAGAAATGCATCTCTTTATTTTTTTGATAATTTAATTTCATATAAAACAAACAGTCAAAAAATATTCATTGGAAGGCACTTTATGTTTCATAGTCGCATATGTATAAAATAGCCTTTCATTTCAACGATTTCTGTACGCAAAACATCTACTGGGATTATAAGTAATGATTTTAGGTCATTGGTCACGAAGTTAAAGCTTGAAAGAACTCTTAAATTGTCTTAAGATTAAGGAGGTTTTTTTAAAAAAATTCATCTTTTTGCATCTTTTGCACAATTCCCAATTTTTTTGATTCTTTTTTTTAAATTTTTTAGAAATATGCCCTTAAATGGTCAGTTTTTCGAATACTAAAAAAAGGCAATGAAGTACGTTACACATAGAACTCCCCAGGAATTCAAATACAATAAAACGGAACAAAAACTGTGGTGCAAACTTTGCAGGATGAAAATTAATTCGTCAAGAAAGTCTGTTGTTGAAAAACAAGCAACAAATCTTTCCATTTTGTCATCTACTGTTCTGCCTGACAATTCAAACGTTTTAAAAGCTGTGGATAACTGCATTGCTTCTATAAAAGCATTAACCATAAAAAACAAAACCAGAGCAGCATTGTTTTACGAAATTGGTTCACCCCCAAGTTTAATTCTAACAAGATGGTCCAGTTGGTTAAAAGCAGCTCTTTACTACTGTAAATATTTGCCAATCGTCCGAAACATAGTAATGAAAATAGATAGCGACTGGGTTCTTGTGACGAATGCTAAAAATGCTGTTGAATCAACTGATCTAATTGGTTAATTAATAAGTATTAAGGAATGTTACGGAGTATTAATTAATATACTAAATGATCTCGAAAAATCGAAATATACAGTCGGAATCTTCCTTATTCACTTTCAAAGTTTGGATTTTAAACATGACATTGTAGGAATCAGAAACTATATCGAAAAACGCATTGGTAGCAATGATGTTTTAAAGATCATATCCTCTTCTAATCAAAATATCTCACCAAAAGATTACTCTTATTTGAAATCCTGTATCCCAACTTCTGTCTCAGTAGAACGTAGTTTCTTGATGTTATCAAAATTATTAGCCAAAGATAGGAATTTTAAGTCAATAAACGTTTATGCATACTTTGCACATTATTATAATTCAAAATAAATGATCAGTTTGATTTCCATTTTGTTGTGGTCATGTTTATTCTGTCTTAGCTTAGAATATCAAAGTAATATAATTATCTCGAATATCAACCAATATATCAGTGTCGTAAACATAAATATGAACTTGTCTAAATAAATATGTTTTCCACGAATAACAACACATCCTAGTCTTCAAAGTATCAGCCCCTTCAAAAACTAAAAAAATTGCATAATTGTGGTCATCCTACTTAAGATTAAGATAGGGGTGCGTGTATGGAGGAAAAAAATTATTATTGCAATTCTTATTATGTAATGCCTGGTAGCCTGCTGCATTGTGAATAGCTATTTAAGATCTTAGGAAATTCTGTTGTTAATTCATTGTTTATAAAGAAATGAAGTATAGAGAATTGAGAATCCTCCTTAAATCTAAAATGCTACGATACTGATGAAGTCGATTGTGCAATGAACTACATTGCCTTTTTAATTTGGCACATTGATATAAAATTTTATATTCTTTTTCAAGTATCAAATTTCAGCTTAAATGTAAATTAGGCTTATATTTATCAGTAAAAGACAAATTATAAATCGCAAATATGCTTACAAATCTTACGTAATAATTTCTTACAACTTTTGTTTTGGCTACTATTTCTATTTATAGGTATAAAATAAAAGTCTTTCTTTATTATCCATCGACTTAAAAAGGACTACATACTGTGGAGCGTGCGTAATTTATACCCTTAATGGTACTTTACTACCAAATCACTTAAAGTTGTAACAATGCTATTTCAGAGGCCAATATGTTCTTCTGTGTTACGTATTCCTTTTTCTTTCACCCGCAGACTTAAAATTAATCAGATTTAAGAACTCTCAATCGAGATACCTCTAATAGCCTTGATATGCTTGAAGTTGACATGTTAAAAAAACTTTAAACCAATGCTTTTGTGATGGACCTTCTTACTTTTATTTTCTGAAGTTTATCAAAAATCTCTTTATCTGAGGATTCTTCTGCATTATATCCCATTTAGAGTATATATTTTTATAAAGTAACACAAAAAAATATTACGGTCTTAAAAAATGAGTAGCTGTAATTGGGCGCACATTCTCCTAATAAATTTACTGCAAATTTTGAATATCCAATTATGCTGTTTTCCTTCCCCGATGTAGATGTAAAAGAACTAATCGGTATCCTTGATTCCATAGCCAGGTTCTTCGATGTCATTTATAAGACCGGTCTGTATATACGTTAATAAGACCATCTAGGTTTTGATATTTCTTGTGGCTTTGCTGATTGTTGTTTGTAACGTCTACGGCTCTTTGGTTGTCAAAGCTAGTGTCCATACACAACAATCAATATTTCTTTATTAAGCTTGTCAAGGATAAAATATTGTTGATTGATTAAAATTATCATTGTTTTTTAGTAGTGTTAAGTTAGTAATTTAAACACAAGACTTAAATTACAAGTTAAATTTAAAAATCCATTTTTGATTTTGATTAATCAAAAAATTGTTGTGGTTTGTGATCTAAATTGTGTTTTATTAGATTATAAATTAAATCTTTAAATCTAAATAAATCTTGAAATCTAAATTAAATCTTTAAATTTACTTTTTTAGTTTACCCCTATGAAGCTTGTAGTATTTTTGCCGTTCTTATTCTCTTTTATTGGCTGTTTAAAAGACAAAAACTGGAATGATTTAAATACAAAAGAAGTAGCACAAGGTAGTTCAGATGATGTAATCACTACACAGCCAAGGTCTGACAGTAGTGAACGAAATATATCTTCAAGAAGAAACGAATCGCGTTCCGAAAACGATGAATTTGATTGTTTTCAAATTTTATGTGGGTTATTCTTTTGTATGCCAATTTTTTTCCTAATTATTTCATTATTTCAATTTTTTGTGGAGGACATAGCTAAAGAAAGCAAAAAGAAACAAAGAGATCCTAATTTACATTAAAAAGATTGTGGTTTAATTTTAAACATTTTTGAGCAAACTCACACTTGAATTTATTTTATTCTATTTAAAAAATACACGCAACACTTATTCTTTGCGTTAATTTTAATTGATACCGTTTTAATTTATGTCAATTTCAATTGAATTTGTTTTAAAATGTGTTTGAAGCCTACCCATGAAACTTCTATTATTGGTATTTATAAAATTTAACCAAATTTGTACAATAATGTTAGCAAAAAGAAAACAATCAGAGAAAATCTCGAGGTTTCATTCTGATTTATTAAAAAACGAATTTTCAGAGCAAAAAACAAAAGAATTTGAAGAAAGCTTTGTAGTGTTTACAGAAGATTCTAGAGATGAAACTAAAGAAGAAAAATATATTTCGAAAGAGAATAAAGATATCCCGCAAACTGAAGAATGGGTAGATTCAGGCAGAGGTGTAATGGCTATAATTATATGTATCTGTGCATATATATTAGTTAAATTTTGTAGTTTTACCCTTAGTTGTATAAGATATAAATAATTATGACGTATCTTTTTAAAAAAATGAATATTAAAATTTGATATGTTTAATATTTGGTGATGATTTAAAGGTAAAAAAAGTATATTAAGTATTTTAAAAATGTTTAAATAACATATTCAAAGTTTTAATTTATTAATTCTAGGTAGGAAATCTTACATAGAGATTTGAATGTGTGCTTCTGCGATCGCTTTCACATCAAGCACTGTGATTCAAAGTTTTAATATAAAATCAATAGTACTTTCATACCTATTACTATTTTACATATTGCAAACTATAACACCGTATAAATCAAACCATAACACCATATGACTTTATTTTTATAACATTTGAACCATCTAATTTAAACGGCTCATAAATCATCACTCTGGGTAGAGTCTTGACCTAACCTAGGTCCAAGTCAGCCACGTTAGTAGAAAACCTAGGCATACCCTGTCCCATGGACGGGGGTGAACTTCTCAAGCTTGCCAGTGCGGTAGATATAACTACCGTTCCCCCGAGTAGACGCATGACGACACCACCTTGTCTTGACAAGGTGGAGTTTGAAGTGTTGGACGAGTACAAAGCCAAAAGGGCTAAGCTCGTTCACTTGAATGTTACGCAAGACTTGTTGGGAGCTAGTAATAGCGAAGCAAAGATACGAGAGAAAACAAATACCAGGAAAGTACCACATAGTGGGATTAAGAGGATGATCAAGGGTAGGTCTACCCAACATTCTAATTCTGATCGTACTGGAAAGGGAATCCAAGAAGTGACTAACTTGGATAGGAAACCGAAGGCTCGTAGAGTGGATTGGGAGAGACTACTTGTTTATAATGTTTCAGAGCTCCCTGTTTCATATATCAAGGAGGCTGTGTTAAAACACACTTCTTTGTCTGAACATTTAGTCTCCGTAAAAAGTTGTCGCCAACGTGATGGATGGCATTAGGAGATTTGATGTCGTCCCACTTACACGTGTTAAACCAACTTTGGAAGAATCACTGAGAGCTAGAGTAAAGGTGGGGAAGTCATACACCGAACGCATGGAACTAGCAAGGCGTAAGTTTGTTGAAAGTGTTGTGGTGATTCAGATGCCTTCTATTAAGAAGGTGGATGCCTCATGCATGGTTAGTTTTATGACCTTTAATATCAATGGGCTTAGGCTTGAGTTGTCAGAATGTGCGTTACTCCTGAAATACACTAGGCCTACTATTGTCTGTCTGCAGGAAACTTTAGTTAAAGAATCTGCACATAGGACGTGGATACCCCACTATCAGACAATAGAGACTAGAGCAAAAGGGGGTAGTGTTAGTAGGGGTATGGCTCTTTCAGTAATGAGAGATTCCGGTCTCGATTTATCTCAATATTATGCATCTGACTGGTTACTGGTTGTACTAGTGACTGGAAGTCTTGAGGGAAACGTTAATATTGATATGCTTGTCATTAACACCTACATTCCATGTAGTACTGATAAGCTTCGATCCGCGGCCAAACAAGAGTTATCCTTTTTCTTGAAAGATAAAGCCACAAGAGATACATGGACACATGTGTTGTTGGCCGGAGACTTCAATACCCCGGGGGATAAACTTGATAGGCTCCTAGTGCAGAGTAAGTCTGCATTAGAGCGTGTTCCCCTTGAGTACAACGGTACGCGGTGGTCTAGACAATGGCAATGGTCATCTATAGATCACTTAGCGTCGAAGGGATTTGAGTGCGTCTCACTTGCGAAGCCTCTTCAAACGTGGGACATATCAGATCACTTTCCAGTTACAGCTGAGTTCAAGATCGGAAAGATAGCAGTTAATAAGAGAGGACCGACAATCTCTAAGGCTAAGGTGAAGGATGTGGGTGAAGCCTTTATGGTGGATCCAAAATGGGAGGCTGTAATGGGTTGTGAGGGTAACCTTACAACTCAGGCTGAAGCATTTATAGCAAGTGTCTGGGAAGTAGCAAGAGGCTGCAAAGCAGTCGTTGAAGCTACGCCACCTAAATGGCGGGTCAGTCTTTCTAAGGAAACTAAGAAACTGATTGCTCAGAGAAGAAGCTTGTTTAAGCATATCAAGGACCCGAACTTCGATATTGCTGCCTATAAGGATCTGTGGTCGAGAGTCAGAGCTTCTAAGAATCAGGATGCTTGTGAGGTGCGTTCTAGGCGTACTCGCAAGATCTGTGAGATGGCAGTTGAGAATCGTTACAAAGATCTCTGGAGAGAAATAAACAGTAAGGAAAGTGACGATCTCTCCAACAAGCCAATAATCAATGACACCACTGGAGAGTTAATCCATAATAAAATAGAAAAGGAGAAAATGAAGGCACAACACTTTGGTGATCTTGCGTCTGACCATACTGGTCATTCACGGTACCCGGAGTATTGGGTTGACAAATTTCCTATTCAAAGGAATGTGTTCCCTGAATGTGATGATCCATTAACTTTGGTGAACTAAGGGGAGCATTAGTAGCTACTTCTTGGGGTAAAGCTGCAGGTATTGACGGTGTATCCGCTGATATCCTTAAGCTGATCACCAAGGAGGAGGAACCTGTAACTCCAGCTGCGAAAGCGCTTTGGGTAACAGTTAAATCCCTCTGGGATGTAGCTGTTATTCCTGAGAGCCTTAATGTTGGTGTGGTAGTACTTATACCGAAGAAGTAATGTTCATTGTTAAAATGGGCGATACCAGAGGTATAGCTCTGCTTCCTACATTAACAAAGGTGATAGCGAAAGTAGTAGCACAAAGAGTGAATTGCATGGCTGAGAGTCATGGACTCTTAGCAAAAGAGCAAGCAGGTTTTAAGACCATGTAAGAGTGTATTGCTCAGGCTGCGACTCTATTTGAGATCGCAACCAGAAGGAGTATACGTAACCAAAGGACCTATATCGCCTTTATCGATTATGCGAAAGCATACGATAAGGTGCCTCAAAGCGCTTTGATTAGGAAGTTGGAGAGTATAGGGATTGATGGTCATCTCTTGAAGGTCATCAAGGCTTTATACGATGATCCTAGGATATGTGTGAGGACTGGCTCCTCATTATCAACTATAGTCAACTACCACTGTGGTGTCAGGCAAGGTTGTACGGCATCACCTATTCTCTTTGATCTTTCCATTAATAATCTACTAGAAGTCATTGAAGGAGTGAAGTCCCTGGTATAGTCGAAAGCATCAGTGGATTGCTATTTGCAGATGATGCGGTTATTTTAGCTGAGGATGAGAGGACTCTGCAAAGAGGTCTTGACTCACTGACCAATTGGAATAATAAGCATGAGATGCGTGTAAACGCAGTAAGGTGTGGTATTATGGTGATAAGAGGCTAGGATGAAGTAATTGAGGATGTAGAAAGTTTGGTGGACGAAGAGAGACCCAAAAGTCCTAAGGTGGAAGACTCACATTCAATTTATCCATTCTTGGTGATGGGTTATGAGATTCCGATTGTAGACGAGTATATCTACTTGGGTGTAAGATTTACATCAAATTGCCACTCCGATCAATGATAAACATTGTGTTTCAAAGGGTAGAAGAGCGCTGAGTGCGATGTATTATCTGTTGACAAGGAAAGATTATCCCGTCTTCATCAAAATACTAGCTATAAAATCCAAGCTACAACCTAGTGTTACATACCTAGCCGAAGTTTGGGGACTTTCATCCTATCGTATGGCTGAGATCCGGAAGATCGTGGACGAAGCCTGTGGGCGTGTAGTCAGAGGTGGCAGATCCTCATCGATGAAAAGGATCAGGTTTGAATTATGAATCCAGACATGTGCTAATATTGGGGCTGTTAAGCGATCCTGAACTACAGTGAAGTGGTGTCGTGCGAAGACATGGATTGCATCTATGATTTCGAGCGAGTTTAGGTCAAGTAGGTGAACATGGGTAAGTGGGTCCTTGCGTTGGATGAAACGTTACGCTAGAATAGGGAGCATGCGGAGCAAAACCCCGCATTTTGAGTATAAAAAGAAAAATGTAATTTTTTTACCCCTAAAAATGAATTTCCAAAAATTGAAAAAGACAGAATTAAAACAAATAATAGAAAAAATACGAGAGGAACAACTAAAATGTTGTTA
>SBJO01000135.1:0-10110 GCA_015832245.1 Nosema granulosis
AATAACTATCCTGTATTTGTTTATTCAATAACTATCCTGTATTTGTTTATTTAATAACTATCCTGTATTTGTTATTAAATCTTTAATTAACAATTTTATTTATTGATAAGATCTATATTTCTATTTGATTATACATATTCGTAGTACAAAGATTCAGGAATAAACACCTCTGTACTGTAAGAGATGCCATCTCCAGACGGCTTCCATAAAAATAAATATTTCGCAGGACCAAAAACATCTACAAGATTTTCAAATGTACCTTTGCTATATCTCTCACACACCTGCGGGTTTCCATCAAGATCGTAGTCTGAGTATGTGAGTCCTTCTATAAATGTCATATTCCGAAGAATAAGCTTCATCTGGATTCTCAACAGCAGAAATGGAATAACCCAGAGAGCTAAAGATATGAGAAAGAAGCAGCACATGAGTGTCAAACAAGGTGTAGAAAGTTTTATATCTTTAGAATAAAAAAGAAATAAATTATAAAAGTAGCATAAAGAAAGATATAAATTCGACAGTGCTGTGAAAAAAATAAATCTTATGAAATCCCCATGATTGTCGTAGTTTACACACACACTCATCCACATACAGTGGTGGTCCATCTTCTTGATACATCGATCGCATGTACTGCAGTGGTGGGTTCTCTCTGGCTTATAATGATTGCATGTCCTACAGTATCGCTGGCTTAGCCTAACCTTCCCCAAAGATGAGTCAACAAGCACATAATCGACGTAGCCTCTTCGAATGTTTGTAAGGACGAGATAGAAAAGAGAGAAAAATTCAAAAAGAAAAAGCAACCCACTGAACAAAGACTTTACTTCTTTAGTTTTCACAATCAGCTTGTAAGAAACAGCATATGCGCTAACTACTGTGGTTACCAAGAGAGAAAAGCGTATTTTGTCTAAAAGTTTTCGTGATTTCATTTGGGGTGGAAATGTTTTGGAGATTCTTAAATGTTTCGAATGAGATTTCAAAAAAACAAAAAAACACATTCAAATTGTCTCAAAAGGTGGAGAGAATGTGATAATTTTTTGTCTTAACCCACCCTATGAGTTTTGTTAGAGAAATTTTAAAAGACTATGGAAGTGCATGCGCAAAGATTGGAAGCTACTTAAGTGTACAAAACTGCTCTACAATCCAGGAAATAGCCAAAGGAACAGGAATGGAAGTCTCTTTAATTCATCTGGGTCTTTCTATTCTTCTTCAAAGGCGAATAGTAAGCTATGTGATTTATGACAGGAGCACATACTACAACGTAGATAAAGAGATGGCCACCCGAAGACTGTACTTCAATATTTATGCAAGATACGTACAAGATAGATTTGAGTGCTACAAAGCATTTCTTAAGATTTTACTTTCTGGTACATCAAAAATAAGCAATTGCAAAGAAAATGTGGCTAGTTTGGTAAACCAAGGCATAATTAAAGAGATAGCTCGGAAAGATATAAAATTTGAAAATGAGAATAGTAATAAGAGACAAAATGTTAAATTATTCTATGTGGTAGACTTCGAAGTGCTCGATAAATTGATTGTTGATTTGCATATGCTAGATTTCCTCAGAGAGAGATATTCCAACTCTATGAGAGAAATCTACAGAGCTGTGTGTAAAAGCACAGTAGTCGACACAGCCAATGTTTTGACCAATCTTGAAAGTACCAAACTGCTAGTTAAAGACGGGATTTCGTATCTCAATGATACTGCAAATATTGGAGAATATCTGAAGTACCTCTGCAACCTCGGCGTAATCAACAAAGACTTCGATGGAGAGAGCCACTACAAGAAGAAAATAGACAAGTGCTTAGATTTGATCAAAATCAAAGAAATGTGTCTGATTTTAGAGAACAATGGCTCTAGAAGACTGTTGAACATGTTCTATGAGATAGGCAGTCTTGAAGATTCCGAGGTAGGCAAGAAATCCCTCTTGCCCTCTGCAGAAGTAAAAAATAGTATTTTTATTTTGCATAAATACGGATGCATAAATCTAGAATATTCTGGAGAAGGAGGGAAGCATGCCAGTATTTGGAGATTCAACAATAAAGCATTCTCTAGAGCAATCACAAAGATTGTTGAGGATACAATTGTAGAAACAGTGGGTTCTATAAACGAAGCATGGGAGACAGGAAATATCTTTGAAAATGAATCTTTCCTTATAGACATCTCTAAGCTTCATTATTTGGCAGAGAAGCACTTCGTTTTATCGAAGACATTTTGAACTTTAGAATTTTTATACCCACAGAATGGAAGAGGAGCTTAGAAGTAAAATTAAGGAATTGGAGGAGGAGATAGAAAACAAAGACATCATGATAGCAGCCTTGTTGAACGAGATCAAAAAACTAAAAACCGGAAGAGAAGTCTATAAGAGAAAGAAGATAGTAGACACGTGTACTACTGCTACAAAGGAGACAGTCTTTGCAGACTTTGTTAATGAAAAAAAAGTTGACAATGAAAATAAAGTGTATAGTAATATAGTTGAGAATGAGAATAACTTTTCTTATACAGTTGAGAATACAGTAGATGAGAACACTAAGACAGTTAAAAAAGAATGTAGCAAGACATCCCTCGTAGAGAATAAATCAAGAAAGAAGTCTCTTAAAGAAGAAGTAGATGTTTTAGTAAACCACAATAGATCTAGCAAGACATTTAGAGATTCCCTTTTTGCTGAAGATTTTCTGGACTACTGTGCTGACAGTATACCGTACAATTTTGGACCAAACTCCTGGGAGCTCAAAGGACCCCTCAAAGCCTACGTAGATCAAAACTACCACCAAATTACAACTTTGATATCTAAAGAGGTCAATAAGCTTTCTCTTCTACAAATATGTTCTACTCTCCACTGCATCTCTGGAGATTTAAGTAGTCTCGAGCAGTGTGTGGTCTTCCACGACATCCTCCTTATGATTGACGACTATTCAAAGCTCCACTTTATATTTCATGCTCTCTGTAAGAACAAGATAGGGGACACTCTCCTGGGTTCTACTGTGTTGAATATAATGGGCTGCCAGCAGAAGGTAGATTTGGACTTCCACAAGTCCCACAGAGCTCTTCTCCAGCATATCACTTCTCTAAAGCACCATTTCGAGATTCCCAGGCCTACAAAGAATCTTGAAGACATTCTAAAGGAAATTTCTATTCCAATGAATGTTTTTAAGAACAATATGGTAGATGAAAATATCTACCAGTATGTATTCAGCATAAGAATGCTTTCACATTATTTAGATTGGGATTATACTTTCAATACTTACGTAAATGAATTTTTATATCCACAATTAGAAGATTCTGATGCTTATCTACTTTACTTGGGAATAGTAAATTTCAACTTCTACAGGATCTTTGGAGAAATAGAAAGCATAGAGATGATTTTCGATCTTCTAAAATCCAAATTGATAGGAGTATCATCTACTTCAGTACTTTGTTATCTTCTTATAAAACAGATTGATCCAAAGCTAGCAAATTCTTGGCTCACTCTCAACAACAAGCAGTTGATTTCAGAAGGATGGTCAATAGAATATTTGACTGTGTACCTTTTATTTTAAATTGACTCATTAAATAAGTTTATACATACATTTATAATAAAGATATTGTCTTTTATGCATAGAACTATTTTTATAATAAAGATTGTCTTTTATGCATAGGATCTATATACATAGAATTATTTTTATGCATAGAACTATTTTTATAATAAAGATATTGTCTTTTATGCATAGAACTATTTTTATAATAAAGATTGTCTTTTATGCATAGGATCTATATACATAGAACTATTTTTATGCATAAATATTTCTTTTATGCAACAAACCCATGAATAGAGAAAATTTTGAACGATTGCCAATGGACAAGAAGAGAATTATAGAAGAGGCTTATTATTCAGCAGCAAACAAACAGATCACCCCATCGGACTTCTTTGCCATCTGTAAGGAGGCTCTTACGGCTGAGGAGTATGATTTGATATTTCCCAACGAGAAAAAGGCTACCAAAGAACAGGAAGACATCAAGACGGAGCATCTCCAGGATATTCTACAGTACTCTGGAGTAGACCTCAAAGAGGAAGCTGATCAGATAGCTAAAGAAACAGAGCACAATATTGGCTACTACAGCTATGACGATGAAGATGTAAACAGTCAAATGTACAGTCTTTTAAATCCCAAGCTTTTTAAAGAGTACGTTCAGAAATTGGGAAAGACCAGGGGGATGTTTATAAGTGAGGACTCCTATATTTTACTGTTCCAAATATTAAAGAGAAAGCTTCTGGACTTAGTAGAGAAGCTAGACCAGGCTTCTAAGGTTCGTGTAGAATATGAATTATCAAAATATGTCATTAAAATCAATAATGATCTTACTAGACAGCTGTGGTGTTTAGAGCAAATCGAGAAGAGTGAGCTTGAAAGGCTGATGATCAACAGAGATGAAGATGATACGAAGAAGAAGCCTAAGAAGCACATTCACGAGAGAGAAGATTTAGTGGTAAAGAAGAAGATGAGCAATACAATAGCAATGGCTGCTCTTGGGATCAAACAGAGATCGTGGATGACAGACGAAGATACGCAAATCTCCAAAGACACAACACAGTTCAATTCAATTTATGCACCCTACGATGATAAAATGGTAGACAAGAGAATAGCAACAAGAGCCATCTCCATGAAAGATTTCATTTATGTCCTAGAAAGAGACAAAAGATACAACAAATCGATATTTACAATTCAGCATTATTTTAAATAGTCTTATTGAGAATATTTATAAAGAAATATTACAAGTATAAATATTACAAGTATAAATATTACAAGTATAAATATTACATGCATAAATATTACATGCATAAATATTACAAGCATAAATATTACAAGTATAAATATTACAAGTATAAATATTACATGCATAAATATTACAAGCATAAATATTACATGCATAAATATTACATGCATAAATATTACATGCATAAATATTATAAGTATAAATATTACATGCATAAATATTACAAGTATAAATATTACATGCATAAATATTACATGCATAAATATTACATGCATAAATATTACATGCATAAATATTACATGCATAAATTTCTTCACCACCTACCCCTCTCCTCTTTTATGAATAGAAAAGAAAAACTAGAAATTTTTAGATCATTTTCTGCTGAAGATATCTTAGAGTATGCTGAGAAGTTGGAGGATGATTTGCTAGAGGAATTTGTAGAATCTTTTGAGAAGTTCAATTCAGAACTGGAAGAAAATGTAAACAAGAAAATCACAATAGTAAAAAATAAAAAGACAAATTTCAATCTTTTGATGAAAAGAACTTGGTTGACCCTAAAAGATACAGAAAAAGAGAAAATGGCAAAATTTTTCTCTGAATTGGAAAATGCAGTAAAATAATTTTAAATTTGTTTGCACAATATTATTTAATAACGTATTTTGTAGGAATGTTTGTATTATACTTCTAACCTACACAATGTTGAAACTGTCTCAGAAATGTTTCTCTTAAAATATTTTATAATTATTAAACCCATGTTCTGTTCCAACATATTTAAAAGCTGAGTACTACTTTAAAGGACTTTAATATTACTCTTTAATAAACTCTTTCACAAGTTTCTCAATCTCAATTTTTTTAGAAGGACCAGATAGAATAGAAAGGTTTTCTAGGCCACTTTCTATATCTTGTAGATTTATAGTCTCAGATCCCCCACTTATTACACGTAGAGCCTTCTTAACATTCAAACTATCATAATTATTAATTGTAAGGACTCTGATGGTATCTTTAAAGGATTCTTCTCCTTCGATAGTATCAAGCATAGACAGAACAGAATCATCTACTACAATTCCTACCCTGTTGAAAATTACTTTAAGATCATTAGAAGACAGGTGGGATCCTTTTTCTTTGACCATCTTGTTGTAAATACTAATAGCATTCTTCATAACTTCATCTCTGTGTGACTCTTCCTTAGATAGCTCATTCAGGAATTCTAAGTAGTGCTTTAGTACCCCCCTAATAGTCTTAGCATCCTCACTGGCCTTCTCAGAGGAATAGGCTTTCAGAAGAGACTTCTTGAATACTTCTGCTACTTCTTTCATATTCTCTTGGTCCACCGAAGAAGCTATGTCCTTAATTTCCGCATTCAAAGCCCCCTGGTCTTCATCTTCAAGCAGACTCCTCAGGACTTCTGCACTTTCCAGACTAGTTTTATACTCATATTTAATTTTGGAGATGGCCAAATCTTCTGGGGCTCTGTAAGGTTTGAAATTGTACATTTTATGCAAGGCATTGATAGAGCTGTGTATCGTATGGAGTTCCACAAAGGCTGCAGCAAGGGCCGAGTTATGGCTGTTGATTTGTTGTATTCTCCTGATTGTTTCTTTTAATAAATTATCCAATTCTTCTCTTTTTTGTTCTAGAATCTTTTCTTCCTGAATAAATGCTCTAGCTTTGGCTTCGTAGAGAGAAGTGTGCTGAAGAGACCAATCGATTTTGTTGAGAATATTCGTAGCAAGCATTTTTGAATTTCTCTCTCTCTCCATGCTGTTGAACTTCTGGTAGTACTGAGAGAGATAAGTAATCATGCTCTTCTCATCTGGTCTAATTACATCAGCAACATCTTCAACGTCTAATAGCCTGGGAATTCCTAACTTCTTATCAGCAACATTGAAAGCTTGTTCTAGATTTTTATACCTTTCACACTCTTTAAGGCTACTGTAGTCCAACAGGTCTGGTCTGAAATTGTGGATAAGTGCATTGAATCCCAGTCCATCCTGCCACGATCTGGACAGATCCACAATATTGACATTCTGGTACTTCTTTGTAGCCTCTCTGCACCATCTCAGGAGCTCATCTCTTACGGACAAGTCCCCTGCTCCTATTTCAGAGATAGAAAGCTTGGAAATCAAAGTCCATATAAGTCCCAGAATCAACTTCCTATTACCATCTACAATATCCTCGGGACCAATATTAATCAGAACCACTCCATGTTTCTTGATCTGCTTCAGTAGCACTTCTAGATTTTCTACCTTTTGAATCCTCGTAAATGGTTTCTTATTGTATAGAAATGATGTCTTAAGTAGAACTGTAAGAAGCCCACCTAGTGCTAATCCATCCTCAAAGTCTGTGTAGATATTGCTTATAGGAGGATAACCTCCTTTTACTAACTTATCATTTACCCACTTTGTAAATGTTTTTGCTTGGATGCTCTCCCAATGGTTTTCTGAAAATTCCTTCATCTCTTGGGTTGCATAATTTTAAAATATTTAAAAGCTAAAATGCATAAATGCATGAATACGTAACGTATAGTTTGTGCATAAATGAAACATAGAATAAAATATAGAACAAAATGAATTTGGTAAAATTAATATAACAATTTTGGGCAAATAATTTACAACATGAGCAATATTGTGTCATTTTTTCTAAATTGATACAACATTACGGTGTATATTTATATTTATGCAACAGAAAAACAAAGAAAGTTATTTTATGCATTTTCTTCACCCATTTTAATTTGAAATGCCAGAGATACTAAAAAAACTTGGTTTTATAAAAATTGAAGACTATCTCAGTCTGTATGACATTTCTATCAGAATGAAAGATGTTTTTATCAAATTCAACACCATTCTAGACAATCCTGATTTTAACAACAGACATTCCTTTGAAGAGGTCCTCCAGCATGCCATCAAACTTGCAATACAACGAAACCCACACAATGCCATAGCTGCAGGATACCAAAAGGGAACTAGACTCATTTGCAATACTCCGAATTCTACACTAAATTTGATTAAAACAAAGGAATGGGATGATGTTTTGAAAGCCACAGGAGATGAGTTGTTCATCCACATCCTAACACACTGCTGTGTAGTTCAAATCGTTAACAATAATAAAATTCTCCTTGCAGGAAATTTAAAGGACTGCATAAATAGAAAATCAAAGCAACGAGTGATTTCGAGAAACAGGATTTTTTTTAAAGATAAAACAGTCCTTAAGTTTGTATCTTCTGAGTTTATTTCTAAGGTAGTTGATGAAGATACATCTTTGAATGAAGAGAAAGTTTTTAAAAAGGCAATACAACGTGTTGAAGAGAAATATAAAAAAACTAAAATAGGTTTAATTTTCAAAAGCAAATTTAAACATAACGAAAACAATACAAATAGTATGATTTCATCGGAAATTGAGCATAGAAAAGTAGTAGATTTTCTGTTTTGTATAAGCAAGAAGATTTTTAAGGATGTCTTTTCATACTTCAATTTCAGGATCCTTAAACAAAAACTTACTTTGTTTGTGTTTAGAAATCGATTTGAGACACTCAGCGAAGAAGAGTTGATTCGCCACTTCAAAATCAAGCAATTTCCATGGAGCAAGGAAAACCACGCACATGCTCTGACAAAAAGAACAATTTTTCAGCTTTTTGAGGATTTTTTTATCCCTCTAGTCTCCTCATTCTTCTACTCCACTGAATCCTGCTATGGCAAACTTAAGGTGTTTTATTATTCTCGAGTTTGTTGGTATAAATTTGCAAATCTACAAATCAACAGTTTTATAGAAAACATGTGTGATACCAATAACTACGAGGTTGTGAAGGACAGTAAATCCCATAACTTGCGTTGTATTCCAAAGAAAGAAGGTGGGCGGGTGGTTGTCAATCTGTCCAAGAAGAGCTACGGGGTCACACCAAACAGACAAATGTATCCTCAGTATACTATTTTGAAAGGAGAAATGCGTAATAAATTGGGGAATTCAGCTTTGGGGTATGAAGATATGTACAAGAAAGTGTATCCCTTTATAAACAGTCTCGACAAGGCTTATATTCTGAAGCTAGATCTTAAAAAATGTTTTGATAACATTCCTCACAAGTATCTTCAGAGGGTGATCGACCAACTGTATGAGAAGGATTACTACTGTGTGAAGAAATTTACCACTCTTGGATTTGAATGTTCTACTTTAAAACTCGGAAAGTTTTACAAAGTGCTGACCTCAAATCTACCTTCAGACACTCTCTACACCGAGACAGTTTTCCCTTCTCAATTCATTTATAAAGATGAGGTTTATATGAATTCATTGAGCAAGGAAGATGTACGTAGATCTATTCACAAAATGGTATTCGAGAATAAAATAGTGTACAGAAATAACATCTACACACAAACCCGAGGAATACCACAGGGATCTGTTTTCTCTACAATGCTGTGTAGTATTTACTTAAACCAGATCGATGTTAAATTCTTCGATAGAGTCGTGAAGAAGGGTAGGATTGTAAGGTTTGTAGACGACTATTTGATCATCACACCATCATACACAGAAATAAATATTCTTATGAATCTTATAAACAAACTCAAGCCCCTTGGCCTAGAATTCAGCACTGAGAAAATAGAAAGCAATTTCAAAGATGGGTCTGTTTTTGATAGTGAAATAATTTGGTGTGGAATGAAAATAATCTCTAAGGCTGTGGGAGGGGGAACTAGAACAGGAATAAAAATGAATCTCAAAGAGAAGCTTGACAAATACGGCGTTTCTTTCCCATCTCTGTCTCCTGGGAGTACAATTTCTAATAGAATGAAAATATTCTTTAAATCGAGAACTCCTGAAATTCTTTTTTGTCCGGAGAATCAAATGGTCTATCAAAATATTTTTGATTTTTTCTTGCTTTACAAAATTCGACTAAAAACACTTTTCAGCAGAGCTCCTTTTGTCAACAGAACTTTTTATAGTAAAATTCTTCAGTATAGTGTTGATCAGATGGTAGAACTGTGCAGGAGGAGGAAAATAAAAGCAAGCAAGAAATTAATTGTTAATATTTCAAAAACAGCCTTTGATTCGAAAGCAAATAAATAATTAAAGTGCCATTTTCTGCAGGTGATTTTCTAGAGGTGATTTTTAGAAAATTTGATTCGAAAGCAAATAAATAATTAAAGTGCCATTTTCTGTAGGTGATTTTCTATAGGTGATTTTTAGAAAATTTGATTTGAAAGCAAATAAATAATTAAAGTGCCATTTTCTGTAGGTGATTTTCTAGAGGTGATTTTTAGAAAATTCATTTTTATTGAGCCATTTTTAAGCTTTCTTCACGTCCCCTTTTTATGGAAGAGCCAACTGAACAATTTGAAATTAAAGTTTTGCTGGATAATTTAGAAAAAGCCAAAG
>SBJO01000136.1:0-16087 GCA_015832245.1 Nosema granulosis
ATTTTCTTAAATGTTTCTTTGATTTAATATATCTACGAATATTGAAACCCCTTCCTTCCACCTGTATGACCATGCCTTTTTTACACAATGAGCATAAGAAGGAATTATTGTGTAAAGAGTTGTCTTTGATGAAATTTTCAAATTATTTGTTCATTTTCTTAGGGTATATTTTTTTTATAAAAAATACTCTCAAGTTCAAGTCCTAATCATCATGAAATATAAATTAAGAAATATTTTTTGAAACTAAAAATATATTTTAAGCGATAAATAAGTAGGGAAGAAGCACAAGTATAATTTGTTAGCAAATGACTGTGATTCTGTTTATAAATACAAAACGAGGGTAATTCCATATGGGATGACGTGTAATTGAATCGTAACAACTTACCACAGCAACTATAGGGAATAGCTTGTCCTTAACAATTGTATTCAGCCATATTTTCACTCCAGAGTGCTCAAGTTGACATTAGAAAGTAAATTTATAGATTCATAAAGAGGACCGAGGCATCTCATCTAAGAATGTATTTGACTTAGATCTAATCAGTCAGCCACCCAATCCTCAATTCTTTTCGAGGAACTTTAAATTGAATAAAAAAAAGTATAACTAAGTAAAATATATTTGTTTTTTATAATTTAAAGAAGCTAAATCTAGACAGACAAAGCGGCCTATATACAATCTAAGGACCTCAAGATGACACTAAAAAGTTTACTATGGAAGCTCATATAGGGAGAATTGTTACTTACACGACTCAAAAAGAGAGCACAGCTTGTAGACATCCCAACGTACAGCCACTGATTACTCATCGCCCAAGCTTTGAGACGATTTTAAATAAGCTACTGAGAATTTTTTTACCAAAATAAATGATTATCATTTATGTATAATTTAAAAAAGTTTTTGTCCAAGAAAATCTATGATAAAGATGGTGGTTTTGTATTATTTAAAATACGGGATTTATCAATTAATCAACATTACAGAAAGGGAGGTGTTACACGAGGCTGTGCTCGCGTCGATGGAAGTAGAATTGGGTATACAAGGTAACTGTTTATTGTTGTTTTTCCTCAGTTTGTCCTGCATACTCATCCCCTCATTCTCATATACGTATTTATACTAAAGTATAATCAATTGTAATATTACATTGATATTACACATGATCTGTAATATAAAATACTGATGGGAGGAGAGGAGTAAAATACTAGATGAGAGGTCATCGAGCCATAGACCACTAGAGGTGTCTATTGATGGTGCTTAATTGAGACCCACCATCCTTGTATACTGGCAGTCTCAATGTCAGCGATAAAGCGTCGCCTGACAGGAGGTTTTATCTTATATTTTATAGATTTAGTATTTATTAGCTATAATTTAAATAGTTCTGAATGTGGTATCAATATATTAAGAGTTTTTTATTTGTTATCAATTTTGTATTTTTTTTTGATCGCAATAATCTTTTTAAAGTGTCAATTATTTCGAAAAAGTATAAATAAAAATATTTTTCTGGTCCCATGTTGCTTTTGATGGTTTTAAGTAAGTGCTCAAGCCATTTCAATATTGAAGGAGATAGTGATAGTTCAAGGTATTCACCAAGAGGTGAAACAGAAGAAGATTTACAAATTGATGAAGAAAATACACCAGACCGTATATCAAAAGCTTTAGGATTGTCTTTTACGGAATATAAAGGTCTTAATGTTGATGATACTGATTTAATAGCCGGGATAGATTTTAGAGATGATGAAGAAATATTCCCAGAATTGCAAGTCAATCTATCCGAAACACATTCCGAATATTTGCAGCATTTAAAAGAAATCAAAGAAAAATATGGGGAATGCTCGAATCAAATATCATGTGATAATAACATGCGTGTATCTTCTCATCTTTTAACTCCTGTATCAAATTTTTCAATAAGAGAAAATAATGATACCTTTTTAAAAAGACGTGTCACAAATGATATAATATTTGGAGATCCATCTTATACATCTAAATTCGACTTCAAAAATAAAGAAATAAATATACGTGAGGAATCACCTAAAAATAATTTACCATCGGGAAATTCTTTAATCCCGATAAAATTTTCTTTTAAAAACAGGTATGATATAAATACGGAAGAAAATGAGATAAGCGACCATATAATTTTAAAAGATTTGCCTCATGATGAATCTTCTTCCACAATAAATTTTGAATTAAAAGAAAGAGGAACTATAAAGAAAGACAATATCAATGATGAAAAAACACCATTCCATGTTTTATCTAAAGCATATTCATATAATGAGAGATCAGCTAAAGTTGAAAAGAGAAGATCAAATTTTCAAAATGAAATGTTTAATGAAGAAATGTCATTAAAACAACCTAAAAATAAAGTAGTTAAAGAAAGTTCAAAAGATGAATTTAGTGCTTTTACAATACCATCTAGTTCGTTTGAAGAACAACAGCCAATAGATCTTTCAAAAACTGGAAGCTTCGGAAAAAAATCTTCTGAAGATGAAAAATCTACGCCAAGTATAGAAAAAGAAGCTTCCAATGATGGTTCTTACATGACTCGATATTCAACTATCAATTATCCTACGGCTGCTATTAATCTTAGCAAGAAACAAGATCGACATATAATTAATTCATATGATGCTAAAATTTTTTTTGTGATGATGAGGATGTGTCAGGATTTATTAAATAAAAATAATCAAAGTGTTGCTAAATTCAAAAGCGAATATCAAACCTGTTTAGATCCTGATAAAGATGAAAAGTATAGCAGAATTTTTCTCCTGACAGATAGCGTTGTAGAGCCTTTAAAAGGTGTTTTAGCTGAAGTAACTGATTTTTTAGAATCACAAATCAAAAATAACGAAGTAAGAAATCTTTTTATGTCTTGTAATCGTTATGATTTTATATCACAAGAAAGTTTTAACAGTCTTTCTACAGAAGCAAAGTTTGAGTATGGAAGAATACTTACTTCAATTACAATTGATCCAATTGGAATTGATATAATCGAAAGGTGCAAAACTGCTTTTAGAAAGAGTACTGAGTATTATAATACACTAGGTAAATTAATTAATAATTAAAAAATGCTGCAAACTAATTAAAAAATGCTTTTAATATTTTTAGTTGTTATTGTTGGTTTTTGTTCAATACAAGCTTTAAACTACATAAATTTTAAAGGAAATAATTTCAACGTGTAATTAAAAAGCGTAAGACTATATATAATTAATCAAGATAGCAAGTATTATGATACAAAAAAAACTTGATATATTAAAGAATGGAATTATGTAAAATCTTATTCTCTTGTATTGTTTGCTTATACTAAAAGGCTTATTATTTTATTTTTAAACTCATTATCTACGATTTTTTTTGATAAGAGTATTATTGATCTTGATTTTGTGAACTATACAATAAAGTGAAATGGAAAACTTGAAAATAAAATACGAGATTCTAGGTATTGTTTTTCTCAGTTTCAAAAATTTAACAACGCTATAGTTCCTTACGTGTGACGGTGAGTATGTAACTTACAAGATACATACAGTTCAGGTTTGAGATAATCAACCCATATTAAGCCCTATATCCTATTCATTTGGAAGTCACACATTCTGGATCTGATCAAATGGTATAAAACAATGATTAAACAAGATCAGATATCTTATCTAACATCTAAAACATTTGCTTTAGATAAATATATAAACGAAAGGTCATAAATAAATGCTATTTTTAAATAGATACCTTTGTAATGTTCAAAGACAACAGATAAAGGCAGCAGGTTCTGCTCTATCTAGTCAGTACACTTTCTTGAAAAAGTCTATACCGTTTTCTTAGAATATGTAAGAAAAGGTAGATTAAAGATTGTCCAATCATTGTCGTATGACAATCCCGAGATTAATATGAAGGTTGTTGGCTGACGAATAAAAAAATATAAAAAGGAAAAAACAATTTTTATACATCCGAACTGTATTTTGAATATATTTAGTTTTCATGTTTTCCCTCGCACATTTATAAAATTCACATTACAGTCAATCCTCTCTTGACTGAACAACTTTAGTGGGAACACACCGTCCGTTTTTAGCTTACTGTTAAAAATATTTTGCGTAATTTCTATTTATTGTTCCTTATTATGTAAACACAATTTTTTTTACAATTAAAAAAAACTACGGAAAGTTTCTCGGAAAAAAAATAAAAAAACAAAAAAAAATTATCCTTACAATAAACAAAAAAAATCATATAATTCTGACTATTAAGGAAAAGAAAGAGCCCATAGAACCTTTTTAAAATGAAGAATGTCTTGGTCTTCTGAATTCAAGATCATAATCAGAATGTAATATATTACTTTTGATGCCTCCGTCACTTCATCTATTCTCAAAAAACTTAAATACACCAGATGAAACGCTTAGATGCAGGATAAAATTAAACACTTTGTTGGTCATATTAACCAAGATATCTATGTTAATTTTATCAGAAACTTATTAATAATACTCGTAAAATTATTATTGTTGTGAGATGACAGCATCTCCCTATAAAAGCTGTTATTAAATAATCTCCTTAATTTACATAATCTTTAACTATTATAACTATGTTTAGAGAGTAAATGTTATAGCTTCTTATAGTTTTTATAAATATCTACTGATAAAAAATCTTATCGGTTTTCATAAGTTATGAATCTAAAAGAAAAAAGGATGACTTATTTTATACAGTATTAATGAATACAGTAGAGTTTAACAATGTTTACAAATGATCACAAAAGAAGTATCTAAAACAAAAAATCACAGAAAAATATATATTTGATTAATTAAATTCTGAGGAAACAAAGCAATTCATCTTCTTAAGATCTACAAATATTTATTTGTTTAATGTTGTGTTTATAAATTTATTTATTTTCAGAGCAAAATTCTAATGGAACAACATTGGCTATTTTAAATATTAGAAGTGGCTCTGTTAAGATAATATTCAATTTTAGTAATTATTGTTTTTTTTTTGAATTTTTACTTAGATTAATATCCTTTTTGTTTAATAAACTGTGTGTTTTTAATTTTTCATCTAGTTCAAAAACAACTTCTTTAATGTTATAAAAGATTATTGTTTTATAGAAGTCAAAATATTTTATAAAATGATAGCAATTTAATATAGAATATTATGATTCTAATTTATTCCAGTCGAATTAAAACGGCTATTTATTAGTCTCGAATATAAAAAGTAATTAAAAAATGAAATATAGAAGTCCATTGTAAGTTAAAAAGATCTACACTTTGTATTTTTCAAATACTAATTTAATATATATTAAAAAAAAACAATAAAACGTTATCATTTTTTGGGATCATGAATTCGACCACTGTCATAAAAAATAAAACGACTAATGAATTTGAAACCGCTCCAGATCATACTAAAAATTATACAGCTATACCATTAAATGATGATCCATTGGATTTTATTATTGAAGAGAAAAATAATAGAACCCCCAAACCGACCAGTAACATATCAATAGGAAAAAGGCTTTTCTGTATAATTGTAATAGGATTGTCCTCAGCAACTTTTGGATATGGTCTTACTTCTACAGATCTTTATACCAACACTGATTTTGAACAAGCTCAAAAATTAAAATATGAAAACCTAGACTATGCCATCTGGAAAGGATTAGCACAAAATTGCATCTTTTTGGGTGGATTTTTTGCAACTTTAGCTTTATATTTCATTCCTACAACTTCTTGTAAAAATCTACTGATCATAGCTTCATTTATCAATATAGGTGCATATGCTCTAATAACATTCTTTCCAGATATTATAGCTTTGGTCATATCAAAAATCTTTATCGGGATAGCTGCTGGGATTGTTTGCACAGTAGTACCAAATTTTCTTTCAAATTATTCTATTAAATCATATGAAGATTTAATTGCTGGTGTGCACTCAATAGGAATATGTGTAGGATTGGTGCTTGGGCACGGAATGGGAGGATTAATGAAATATTTATCAATCAATAGTATTGCTATTGGTGTTTTAATAGGCTTCATTCTAAACACAATCTCACTTTTCTTCTTAAAAGATATTTCATCTGGTGTACCAAATGAACGAGAAATAGGAATCATTGCCTTATTAAAAAACAAAGCATGCAGAATGCCTGTCTTAACAGCTATACTCTACCATATGGGTCAGCATTTTAGTGGTGTTGACTTTCTTGTAATGTCCACAAGTAGTTTTTTCGTAGACAAATCAAATTACTATTTGATAGTTCTCACTAGTATGCTGTGTGCCATTCCTTTTTCATTTCTTGGTGGATTTTTGATAAATAAAGTAGGAAAGAAACCAATGATGATGATAAGCTGTTTCCTACTTGCCTTTACAACATTACTATTTGGACTGGGAATCCCATCCACGCAAAGTTATCTAATTTATTGTTTTGTATTTTCATATAATATTGGTGTTGCTACAGTTCCTTGGATAATTCCCACCGAGCTTTTCCCATCTGAATACTTTAAAGCTGGTAATGTCCTCGGTGTATTGGCAAATTGGCTTTCGGGTTTCGTGTTCAACTATACCTTATCTTTTCTTTACGCTGGTATTGGAAATAATGTTTGGTTTATTTTTACTGTTTTGACTGTAGGGATAATGCTATTTGCTGGATTTTTTACCACAGAAGGTGAAAAAATAAAAGATATGCCTTTAGAATTAAAATAATTCATTTGGTAATGTTTTTAATTTATAGAAACTAATATAAATGCCTTTGTCTTTCAATGAAGAAAAATACACTTACCCTTTAATCTTTTAAAGATTGCGACAGGAAAAACATTAAGATGATGTATTTTTTATTATTATGTTTTTAGAAAAATAGCTTTATAAGTTTTTTATGAATTACACGAGCAACCATATCTTATTAATTGATGACTTAAATCTCTTCGAGGACACATAAGATGTTCTAAATAATATGAACAGAGACTTTTTTTTAAAACGTTGAGTTGCAAATGAGTCTAGAAAATCAGCTATAAACTTGATCTCTTGTGAAGAACACGTAAAGGTGATCGGATCGCACAAGAGGTAAATACATTAGGTTCAATGGGAAATCTACTAATCGAATTAAGACAGAACTTTATTGAAAATTGTTAAGTATATATGTAATTCAAGAAGAAGCTTTACGTATAATTAAACTTAATGCAAAGAACCAGTTATAGCCATAAACGAAAGCCTATTAACCAGATAATTTGCTATGTTGGAATCATTGAATTCAAGCCTGATTAATTCAAGAAGTTAGACAAAGAAGATGAAATATTCTTATCCGTCACCATATAAAAATCAACAACCTGCATACAAGGAGCGACTTTAACCAGCTAGAAACGAACTTGGAAGAGGATTCACGAGTATAGAACTTAAAAGTGAAATGATGCTATTGCAGTTCACCAGATCTCTAGAAAATATTAAGGAATCGTCTCTAAGAAGAAAAAATCTTAATGATTAAAGACAAGGAAAATACACTCCCTTCTTAGTCCGTCAGTATAAGCTTCTAAAGTTGAATATATTTTAAAACACTGGAGAACACAAAAACAACTTTTACAGCGATATTAAAACAAAAATAAATCACGAAAAGTTGTTTTGGTTAAGGAATGACTCTCAAATGTCCTTAAAAAAATCATCTACCTGGTTAAGATATTGAATATTGACCCACGAGAGAAAAGTGCTTTATGCGCCCTGCAATACTGGAATATTTTCTTTGGGAAGATTAAAAGATATTCATCGTTAATACAATTTCAAATTAGTGGTTCATATAGCCACATAATGCGATAGAATGTTATAACCAGGGACCGAAAAAAAGAACGTGTTTCTTGTAAAAAAAAACTCAAAAAGACGACGGTAATTAAAATTTAGGACGAGTCATACAAAATAAAAATAGTTGAAATTATCTATTAAAACTGTTGTAGCCAGCTGACTTTTGTTACGTGATAACTAATACTGATCGAGAGATGACGCCCGATTTCAATTTGGCGGAAAGATTTCACGTTAAAACTATATAAGAAACATCTCCATCTGAGGGAGGTTTTCTCAATAATTTCTTTATATGTATATATGAAAAAAACATTGAAGTAATACTTTTTCAAAAGATTATATCACAAATTAGTTTTTCAGTTTTTATTAAAAAAAAGATAGTGGTAATTTTTAAGAAAATAGTAAAAAAGACTGGGTTAATTAAAATAGAATACGTCCGTCTTTTTTCATTCTCTGGCTATCACATAACTATAAGAGATGGCACAATGAAGCATTAAGAAATTTTACCTTCAACTTATTCTTAACTACGGACTATCAAGATCAAGTAATATTAGAAGCCTCTCTCTCAAAAGTAAATTATTAACGATAGATCTGGAATACGGCAGATACATGAATACATACTGGCATTTTGTTGAAGTAAAATAAGCCAGACTCGTTCTTGACAAGCTCAGAAAGAAGGTATTGATTGTCGAAGTAAGATTACCAGATCACCCACCTTTAATTAGTTGAAGTAGAGAAGAACACGTGTATGTATGATTTGTTGGAAAATCACTGTGGTACTCTTTTAAAAATATAGAACCAGGATAAATACATATGTGGTGACGTGAGATATAATCGTAACAACTTACCACGACAAATATAGAAAACAGATCTAACTTTACAAATGTATTCAGTCATATGTTCAATCTAGAGTAGTCAAGATAATTTAGAAAGATTTTATATATAGTAACGAAAAAAAACGAGTGCTCTTGAGGTTTAATCTAAGAATAAATCTCGAAACACCGCATAAGTCAGATCACAATCCTCAATTAGATGAGAGGAACTTTAATTTACACAAAAAGTATACCAAAATAAAATATATCTAAGCCTTAAAGAAATTATAAAGACATTACATAGTAAGGTTAATACATAAGAATACAGAATTCTTTAAATGCAAATTACAATCTCAGCTGAAAACCTACTAATAACTTCTTGATTTTAGAAATAAAATAAGAATACACATTAAAAAGCTGGATGTTTGTTATTCAGGTAATATAAATACGGTATTGTTGTGTAAGAAGAAAATTATATTTTGTGATTGTCTTAAATGGCCTTAACATTCAACTTTATGCCTTACAATGACAGGATTTGTCTTTTTTGGTAAGCACGTTACAGTAAAGAAATAAAGTCATACATTATTGTCGTAGGCGCTCAATGATACTGTTATTGATAAAGTGCATCCGTTCTTAAATGATGATGATCTCTCGATCAGTTAGCTTGTCAAAGTATAAAACACACATGTATTGTCAGTTACATGATTTCCATGGTACCCACATCAATAAACATTTTTACTATAAATTAGTCTACAATTTTTATAACTAGAACTAACAAAGCTATCCAATTCTGAGGATGGGGCTGTGATAGTTGGTTTGGTGTTATAAGACGACATTTAACTTTATTAGTGTCTACAACATTTATTTAATAGAACTTCTTTGATAGAGCTCTATTTTTTCCGAAACTTTTCTTTAAATGTTTAAATAACATATAAACACATTATAAAATAAATTAATCATCAATAATTATCTAGATTGTCCTTTAAAATATTTTCTTTATGTTTTTGATTTTTCAACTATTGGGGGCTTAAAAATAATTAAACATGACGTTTTTAAAAAATTTAATATTTTCCTTTTTTTTTAGAAATATTTGAATTCATAGATTAAACATAGTTTTTTGATCATGAGAATCTAAAATCGGAGACTTTGGGTAAAATGTTGCATTTTTATAAATTAGTGACATGTCATGATCATGTTAAAATTTATATGTTTATCTTTTACCCATAAAATACACATATAGACATATATTTAAATTGTCTAAATAGGATGACTTTGTGTAAATTATGTAATTTTACATAAGTTATTTTCAATTTAATTTTTTACGATCTTATTTTTAGGGGGTAAAAAAGTAAAATAAGATTTTTTCTTATTATTTTTTATATATTGATAATGATAACAAGCAGTATAATTGTAGATGCTTTTTTAAATATGAACGTAAAATTTTAAACTTAAAGGAGAATGTCATAAAATCAAAATTATCTAATTGTATTTTTAAAAACAAAACGCTTTGTGTAATTACGATTTGACATATCAATGAATGTTTTCAACTGATAGGAGAAAAAGAATAAATTTTAATTTGAAAAACCATCCTATGATCGTATACTTAATAATGCTAATACTTAGTTCGTTGTTTATAGTTTCAATAACTTGTTTCTTAATAAGACAAAAATATAAACCAAATAATCAAGAAAGAAGATTGTCAATTCAAAAAGAACAACAAAATAATCAAGAAAAAAGATTACCAATTCTAAAATCAAACAATCCCCCATTTACACAAACAAAAAAGAATCATGATGATCTAAATCTTGATACCAACTACTATACTGATGAAGTTAGCTATGACCATAAAATTAAAAACAATCAAACAGGCGCTAAAATGGATGATAAAGATTCTTTTAACGATAGCCACACATCATCAAAAAAACTAAACAATGTTCAAAGTCATTCAGATATTTTAAAAAGAAAGAAATTATCACACTTAAATAATCGCAATAATAATGTTTTTACGAAAAAAGTACCATGGTTAGATACAATCTATGAAGAAACAGATGAGGATATACTAGGAATTCCTACTCCAAGCTCAATTACATTTTAATTAAATTTAATACAGTAGAACCTCATTTATCAAGTGAGACAAAGTTTATGTATAAATTATTTATACGACGATAAGTCGCTTGATGTTTTTAATATACTAGCAAATCCATTCCAGTCTAAAATTAGACTTGATAGTGGCTTGGTGTATTTACTTGATATATAACTTATTAAGTCTATAAAATGCATCCAATCTTTGTAACCTTTTTAATCAAGTTATATTCTTCTGAAACTTTCTATTAATATTTTTTTTTGATCACATGAACAGAAATTAAAACATATACATCATCGATGACTGTTAAGATTGTTCTTTAACATGTTTTCTTGCTGTATTTAATGTTTAAAATTTTAGGGGTTATAAAATATTTAAATATGTCGTTTTTTAAAAAATTCATATTTTTTATTTTAATCAAAGAAACATTTTGATTTGAAGGTATTTTATAGTTTTTGATTTTAAGAGATCCTAAACAAAGACTTTGATCAGAATGAAACATTTTTATAGGTTAATGACATGTGATGAGAAAAAAAATGATATGTTAATCATTTACCCTTAACATACATATACAGACAAATATTTAACTTGTCTAAATAAGATGATTTTGTGTAAATAATTTAATTTTAATCCAGTTATTTACAATGCAATCTTTTACGATATCTTTTTAGGGGGTAAAAAGAATAAAATAAGATTTTTTATCATTCTTTTATATATATTCATATCAAAGTCAAGTCAATTCAGAGCATGTGAACATGATTGGTTGTTTACATTTATAAAAATTTTCTATTGTTCAATAAAAAATAGACCCTAAAACTTACAGGATGCTTATATTCGAGTATAAAATACGATTATGTCTTTTGTGACTCGAGTTGGTAATAGTTGAATTTAACTAATTTATTGGAAAATCTTGCTTGGGGGTTGCACCTATATTTAAGTCGTAGAAGTTACAAATTAACTGATCGCGTGATTTAATTTATCATAAAATATTTATTATTATTCTTCGATAATGAAGGGTAAAGAAAACATTGAAGAAAAAAACAAGGATGAACAAAAGACAATGGAAAACGATATGTTAAAAACCAGGGAACATAGCAATCCAAAGTAAAATTATCCTACAAAGTTGGAGAACAAGCCAGGTTCTCTCAAATCGCTTTTAGAATCCATAGACGCACACTGCACTCTGTGGCCGAAAGAAGCGCTTAAAGCTGTCTTTGACAGGATGCCCAGAGGAGGATGGAACATGACTTCTGAAGTATACAACGTGAAGTTTAATAAAGAAGAAACAGTAGAACTGTTCAAAAGGAAGGCACACGAGAGTCTCAAAGGAGAAAATGGAAGACACATCTCTAACCACAAGTTCAAAGAAGAATCCAGAAAGAAAAGCAAGACACTTGTTGATCTCATTGAGGCGTTAACGACCCTAAAAGAAGAACACTTCCTCAAAATTAAGAACTTGATGACCAATACTGTTCTAGGAGCAAAAAAGAGAAATGTAACAGACTGCAAAAGAACACCCAAGACCCCGTTATACACTTGTGACTCCGAGGTAATAGGAAGTATAAACAGGGCTATTGAGGACTCTTTAAATATTTACCCATCATCCCACCTGACCGATCTAGCAAAAATCTACCAGTCAGCCCAAGAGTTTTATTTCGAGGCTACGAAAAAAACAAAAGAACCATCAAAACGGAAAGAAGCTATCGAAACTAAAATAGATTCTCTTAAAGAGCAAATAAATCTTATCACTAGACACAAAAGAAATGAGAAATTAAATAAATAAGAGAAGTCCAAGTTGATCAAGATTTTAGAGATGCCAACAAGCGGCTGGCGAGAGAATCAGATATCATGTAGATGAAGAGCTACCTCGAAGAAGCAATTCTAGTATATGAAAAGAAGATAAAGATTTCAAATAATAGAAAAGAATACAGGAGACGGAATAGAAAGTACGAGTTGTATAGAGGAAGATTCTACAGAGATTTAGAATGCAATAATATTTTTGATATTGGCGAGTCTCTCATCAACACTGAGGATATTGATAGTTTTTGGTCCAAGATGTGGAATAGAGAAGATGAAGAAAACAGAAAGAAAAAGTACAAAGAAATTGTACCGGACAATGGAGTTAAGGACAAGGAAGACTTTATATTCCCAAGTCTAAAAGAATTTAAGGAGATTATTAAATCTCTTCCAAATTTGAAAGCATCAGGCCCGGACAACATTTATAACTTCTTCATCAAACAATTGAGCTCTCTCCACAATACGCTATATAAATTAGTTAAGGAAACAGTTGAAAACCCAGAAACCATGGAAGAATGGCTGACCACAGGCAATACTTTCCTTATACCCAAAGAAGGCTGTAAATCAGGAGGAGACTTTAGACCCATTAATTGCTTATCGAATATATACAAGCTTATTACAAAGTGTGTATCTAAAGTTTTCCAACTCGAGATTGAAGACATAAGACTGATTGATTAGCGAGAACCAATTGGGAAACGTGAGAGGGATCCAAGCCGCTAAAGAGCAAGCAATGCTCAACATAGTGATCAATAAAGAGTATAAGTGTCATGCTTACATGTAAAAGGTTTTGAATAAGATTGTTTATTTAGAAGATGCTTGGACATAATGACTTTTTTAACTATATTTCTTCCTTATATAGTTTTAGTTTCAGAAATGAACCAATAGCATGTTAAGTGATATCAGTTTTGATATTTGATATATCAGAACAAATAATATGAAAATAAAGAATCATTATAGTTATGAAGAGTCACTTCATGACAATAAGACAAATTGAAAACCCCATGGATTGACGTCAAAAAGGTCTTTGATTCCATCGATCACGAATATCAACTCCACTGCATCGACTGCCTCAACATAGCTCCCTGGATTTACAAATTTATGGAAGAATCTACCAAGAGATAGAAAATCAACATTTTTGCTAAGAACAACTTGATTATTAAGAAAAAGGTTAGTAGAGGTATTTTACAGGGTGATAGCTTATCCCAACTATTATTTGTAGTATGTATAAACCTACATATTAAATGTCTCAATGCAAATTTTCCCATGGGAAGATCCCCATCGATAAAGAAGAAATCTACAGCACTAACCATCTCCTTTTCATAGACAATCTCAAACTTATGGTAGAAGATGATGGCATTCTGCGAGATACTGAATCTGGAAATCAACCCTAAGAAGTATTCAACTAATTCTGCTTCCCTTAATTTTGAGGTTATAAAACTCGATGATAAAAGCAGCTACAAATATCTAGGAATCACTGAAGATTGCAATAGTGCCCCTCTGAAAAGTGTTAAAGATATGGTCACAAAGGAAATTATAAGGAGAGCAAATGAACTATCTAAAACTAAATTATCGGGGAAAAACATGATCAAAGCAATCAATGAGTACTCCTTATCCCAGATCAATTATTATATAGGCGTACTGGACCTGGAACCGGAAATATACAAAAAGATAGATGACGAGTTCTGGTTAATATTAGTGCATAATGGGATACATCCCCAACCGTCTTGCAAGGAGAGGCTTTATCTGCCGCGTGATGAACTAGGTAAAGACCTCGTAAATGTAGAGCACCGCAGTGAATTGATGCTTGTTAAACTACTAGATGACTTTAAGAAAACCAGGCTTGTTTACAAAAGAAGAGCAGCAATCTTAAAGTCTCAAAAAGAAGACAAGATACATTTCTGGTTAATTAAGAAGTTTTGCGAGGAGAAATAGATGTCTTTATATTAATAGTTGCCCAGAAAAAGTCCCTGTACAATAACTTAAACAATAAAACACTACATAAAAAGTTGTACAAGGCACTTTCTAACAATAATGTTTCTACTAAGGAATCTTCGATATGGCTTAAATATAGTAACATACCTGCCAAAAGAGAAGCCGCCTTATGCTTTCTTCAAGACAGAAATATGTTTTGTGGCGAGCCGTTGAGATGTCCGCATTGTGGAAAACCCTCTAAAACAGTGGACCTCCTAGCTTCGAAATGCGATAAGATGATAGGTACCGATTACACCAGGAGACATAATAAAATTCTTAAATGCATTCACCTATCCTGTGTAATAATTACGACGTCAAATTGACGAAAAAACTTAGGAAACACTCAGTGCAACAGATTGTATCAAACAAATATGTTGAAATTTGTGTATATACGTTTGTCAAGAACGACATAGGAATAAAGCAAAATCGCCCCGACCTAATTGTGATAGACAAGCACAAGAAGAAATACTGATTGTAGAAGTCGGGATTACATCTGGAGACAACCTCCAGCATGTCGAAACAGAGAAACTAAGAAAATACGATCTGATTGATAGCTAATGAGCTCTAACAAATCTACGGATTTAAAACATCAATAATTCCGTATGTGCTAACTTGGGATGGTGTGGTTACAAAATACCACGACATGTACAGAAGAAGGCTTGAAATATCCAACCGGCATGAGTCCTACATCCACAGTCCCTCGTCTTAAAAAAGACACTTGAAAGCATATCTCTCGACTTCAGAAGGAATGGAGGCCTAGAGGAATTCTTGAGCGTGGAGAGAACTTCTTGTGCCGAAACTAAGCTGGAGAAAACCGAGTTGGGACCACTCTGGAAATAGCTAAAGAATAGACTAGATGAATTAGCTTCATAACAAAAATTTAATTCTTCTACGATTATGTTATTTTTAACTTTTCTACATCTCTGTAGTTTTCTATAAAATTTTTCTTTATATTACTTTAACAGTTTTAGGGTTGCAAAAAAATAAAACGAGCACTTATAACCCTGAAAGCCAGTGTTTTTCAACTAAGCTGGAGCTAGAGCTCACTGCCTTAATACTCTTTTTCTCGCTTTTTAGACTTATTAAAGGATATTTTATTTATTATTTAACGAGCACTTATAACATACATGTTTCTTGATATTTTTTTACTTAATTCGTGTAAATTTATATACTTCTTAAAATCTTATTATGCATCTTTTTTATTGTTCAAATGCCTTGATATCCGTGTCCTAGCTTGCGTTGATTATAATTTTTATACATTTAGAAAACATAGTACATTTGCACACCCTCTAAACCTCTTATAAGCGTCTCAAACCCCAAATAACAACTTAATATATTTTAGTTTCTTCTATCTTATATCTTTTTAAGATCCATTAAACACAGGTCAAGATATTGACCCTTTTTAAATCTAAAAATCATACTTTTAATTTTGAGAGGGATTAAAAAATAATTTGAAGCCCTTTTTATATAAGGAGATGATATGTGTATTTAATGTTGAATATTGTTAATGTGTTATTTTAAATGTGACCTCTTCTTTTTAAAAAATTATAAAGTTTTAATTGTCTCCTTGAAGAATTGCTGTTTAAAAATGTCATAAATGACTGACACAACAACAATATTATGAAACATGCTGCTCTTAACATTTATTTTCAATGGGTAAAAATTATAAAATTTTTATTTTACGATTCATCCCATGGAGAAAGAGAT
>SBJO01000137.1:1915-16016 GCA_015832245.1 Nosema granulosis
CCACAACAACCCTTTGCATCTTCTACACCACAATCAAGCAATCCTTTTGGAACTTCTTCACAAAGTACCACATTTTCAAATAATTCTACTCTGAATTCTTCCAATTTTAGTAATACTATAAATTGCAATCCTACTAATACTATGAATTACAATCCTACTAATATGAATCCTTCTTCTAATTTCACTACTAATACTTTCAATACTTTCACTGTGAATTATGAAGATCCTTTTCTTCTAAAGGATATTACATTCGAGAAGGTAGAGAAGAAGACTGCTCCATTTTCTAGGATTGTTCCCAAACCAATTTTCTCTGAGGCTACTATGAAGCCTCTTCTTAATCTTACTTACAGACCACCCAGAGTTACTCAGAAGAAGAAAATCTACACAGAGCCTTCGATAGAAGAAGCAAGGCATCTCAAAGAGATAGAGAACCTTGTAATAGGGTTCGAAGGGAAGGGGAGGATCCAGTACATAGACAAGATCAGTGGGACCGAGCTTACTACGTCCAATATTGAAGATAAGATTACTTTCCTGAAGAATGAAGTAGTAGTAAGTGATCCCCCAGGAATAGGACTCAACAAGAGAGCTAGAGTGTACGTAGAAGGAATCTTTGCATTCTCCAAGAGCCAGGGAGACTTCATAGTAGGGAAGGCTGAGAAGTATCCTTTGAAAGCAATTCAAGAGAGATTTGTATACAGTCTGAAAGAAGATCCTTACAAGAAGTTTGTTGACTATAATTACGAAACAGGTCTTTATGTGTACGAAGTGAATCACTTTTGAATAATAAATCTCCAATTATATATTAAATATTCTATTGGCATTCTTCTAGTACAATTTTCCTATTGGCATTCTTCTAGTACAATTTTTAAATCTTTTTTAAACTACCCCTAAAATGGAAGCTCTTAAAATTATTCCAAACATCAAATCTCTTTTGGATTCAAATAGACAAGAAGAGGCTGTTGAGATTATTGAGAAGTATGTAGATAGTGTCTCATACTATCTTAAAGATGATATCCACAAGCTTAAAGATCCTTTGTGTCTCTCGAAAGTATACTTTGTCCTGCAGGAGTATGAGAAATCTATAGAATTTGCTATCAAAGCTGGAGATGCTTTTAAGAATGACCAATCTTTCTTCTTCCAATCTGTAGTAGGTAGGATGATGGATCTGCTGGTTGTTGATCCTCAGAATGCTTGTAGAGAATTTGTTACCAAGCTGGTGAAGGATGGTGTACTTTCTGATTCCTACATAGGCTTCCTATTTACCATCAAAGAATATGAGAAGTTTGAAACCTGCCTTAGAATCTACCTAGAGAACTATGACAATCCCAGAGACTTCATCAAACTGCTTCTACAAGAAGACAAAGAAAGAGTCTATAGAATATTTAGTAGGATGCTTGAGGAGAAGCAAACTAGCATTCTAATAGACAGTGCTGGTGTCCTTACTTATTTCTTTGTAGACAGCTTAGTCTACCTAGAGCAGTATCAATTCCTCAGGGAGATTATCCAGAAGCTGGAGATAGAAGATGTATCTCTTAGCTTTGAGATGGCCTACTATTTGGAAGACAACTACCCTAAGATTGCTAGGAGTATTTCTCTCACTCACAGTGATATTATTTCTGGAGAGTTCAAAAGAGACCTCCACCAAAGATTCCTCACTTCTAACAATCTCACAAGCTTTAGATTCCTGGATTCTATTGCCAAACTTAGGTCTCCACACATAGGCTTTGTAAATGCTCTGATGAATCTTGGCTCTACTAATGATACCTTCTATAGATCCAATTCAGATCTCCTGAGTGCTTCTAAAGATTGGGCTAAGTTCAATGATGTAGCCTATCTTGGGATGATCCATCTCAACAACAATCTCCCCTACGAAGTCCTGAAAAACTACCTTCCTAGTGAGACCAACCCAAAAGAAGGAGGTGCTCTACTAGCACTAGGTCTCATCAACAGAGGTACGCAGAGTGAGGAAGACAATGAATTCCTTCTATTCTTCTTAGAATCTGGTTCTTATCTTACTGAAGAATTGGCTTTGGGTGGATGCCTTGGGTTGGGTCTCATCAACATAGCTTCAAACAACGAACAACTGATCCAAAAACTTCTCTCTCTCTCTAAATCAGACAGTACCATCATCAGTGAATCTGCTGTGTATGGCCTGGGACTGATAGCCCTCTCTACTGCAAACTTCGACCTTCTCAAAGAATTGGAAATCCTGAAAGAAGAAACTGAATTCGAAAGAGTCAAAAGGACCATCTCTATTGCCTACTCTTTGATATTGGCTATGCAGGAGCAAACAAACTTAGAGAGAAATTTAGAATTCATCAACTCTTTGTTGGAATCCAAAGAAAGCCTTACTCGTTTTGGAGGAGTTCTTTCTTTGGGATCTTGCTACGTGGGGACTGGTAGGCTTGATATCATTTCCCGACTTCTAGATTTCTTAAACGATGGGGATGAAGATGTCCGAAGATCTACCGTAATAGCCATCTCCCTCGTATGCTGTGAGGATTCTTCCCTGTTAATTTCTACTCTCGAGCCACTGGCTGAGAATCACAATGCTTGTGTTCGGGGAATAGTAGCCCTGTGCCTAGGGTTCTTCAATGCTGGTACTGGTAGATGCTGTGATATAGTAGAAGCTCTTATCTTCGACTCTAACAGTCTGGTGAGACAGTCTGCTTGCATTGGAATGGGATTCCTTCTTATGCAGTGCAATCCTTATCTCGTAAAGAACTACAGGAGGATTGTAGATAGCATGAATAGAATTATAGTAGATCGCTGTGAAGATACTTGTGTAAAGCATGGAGCTGTGATTGGAAGAGGAATCTCAGAGGCTGGTGGAAGAAACATTATATTCAGTATCAGGAATAGTACTGGGAAAATCACCCCCGACAGAGTAGCAGGAGCCATTTTCTTCCTCAACCACTGGTACTGGTATCCTCTCTTGCCTATGCTCTCTCTCAACTACCTCCCTACTCTCTTCTACGTGTTTGATTCTAATTTGAATGAGACTAAGCAATCTATAAAATACTCAAACAACTTCGATAACCATTTGATACGCCTACCAGATGTAAAGAGAACCAGAGGATTCAAACAGAGACCTCAGGAGGACAAAGAAGTTATTACTAAAGCTCTACCAGAAGTAGAATCCTCTACTCGTTGTACAATGCTCCAGCAAGGAGACTGTGGAATAGAATGGCCTGGAATATTCTTTGTAAAAAAGAAGAAATAAAATAAAAACATTCTCTGTGCATGAATTTGTAATATTATGCATATTAACTATCATTTTTATACATATTACTGTGCATGAATTTGTAATATTATGCATATTAACTATCATTTTTATACATATTACTGTGCATGAATTTGTAATATTATGCATATTATTATATTTTCTTACCCTTTTTATGACACTCTACCAAATATATTCTCAGCCCAATTTGAATATCTCTTGCTTTGAAGATGAGAATTTGTACTCTGTTGAGAACAATCGTATCTCCAAAAGATACATCTTTGACTTTGACAAACCCACTCCTTTGGGCATCCAAGTAGATGAGCCCATAGATTGTATTTATGCTGTAGAAAATCTATTTATCCTTTTTTGCATGAATGTTGTATATACCTACGAAATTGGTAGTTGGAAATTGAGAGGCAGAGAAGTTTTACCAGCAGCTATCAAAAAACACAAGAAGTCTGCAAACCACCTGCTGATACTTACTGATTCTGACAAGCTATTTATATTTAGAAGTGGCAAGATTACTCCTGTTTATGTGCATAAAAAGGGGATGTCTCAAAATGACACAGTGGTGGACATTTGCACAGCCCAGGACACAACCTACATTCTCAGTTCAGAGGGATTGGTTTTTAGAACACACTCAGTTCTACTCACCTCCTCGGTGCTATTGTACAGGCCACTTAAGATGATTCCAGAGCCTTCGTCCTGTCCACATTCCATCCACAGCCACAACAATAATATTTTCTTGGCCTATGCTGATGGTGTAGAAGTTTACTCAGTACATGGAAGCATACTGTACCTCTCTTACAGATACAACACAGAGTTCTATAAGATTGTGGAGAACGAGGGAGTATATTGCTTAGATAAGACTGTAAACATACTGGGGAGATTTCCTAAAGTTGTTCTCAATGCACAAGCAGTAGACATGTTTGGAAGATTTTGTATCACCAAAGATGTGATTTATGAGATTCCTGAGGATTCAATTAGTTTTGAAAATGATAATTCTGGTACAACAACGTTCTATTCTGAAAAGAACTTTATAGATCTTTTCAGATCACTCAGAGCAGAATTTACCATTAGAGACTGTACAGAGAAGGAGCTTTTTGAGGATTTTGACAGGACAGTGTTGGACAATTACAGAAAATTCTATTTAGAACTTCGAACTGCCAATGAATCGATTGTGGAAAAGAAAGAAAAACTGGACAAATTAGAAAAGAAAATCATTGAGAAAGCAATTCGTGTTGATGATAGGAGAAATAAGCTTGTTGAGAGAATGAGAGAGGCAGTCTCGAGGTACAATTCAATATTAAAGACCCAGAAGATAGATGGCTCCAAGATCAATCAATATATTAGAAATATCGAAGAAAAGATCAAAAAATCACCAAAAGGGAGATTTGGAAACTTCAAAAGTTTGTTGGTCACACAAAGAAACCTTTTAACAGCCAAATTGCAAGAAAACAATTAAAAAAAATATTATTTAAAGAAAACAATTTAAAAATTCTTATTTAAAGAAAACAATTGAAAAATTCTTATTTAAAGAAAACAATTGAAAAATAATATTTTAAAGAAAACAATTTAAAAATTCTTATTTAAAGAAAACAATTGAAAAAATATTATTTTAAAAAAAACAATTTAAAAAATATTATTAATTAAGAAAACAATTTAAAAATTCTTATTATAACAATCGCTTATAATATTTTTTAAATCAATTTTTCATTTTAATTTAGTAGAATTTTTAATTAATCTTAATTAAAAGTGTGGTGTTTAAGTTTAAGAAGTCCAAGAGCTGCTTGTATCCGGAGAGTTAATTCTTTTTTGTTTACTTTCAGTCTCTCAAGCCTGGGGGAGTGGAATACTCCTTTGGGGTCACAGGAGTGGGGTCTTTTCTCTTCGGGTTGTTTCCGTACAAGAGGAGGGGGTATGCAAGACATAGGCCTAGGATGGTCTCTACTGGTATGATGCGAGGCATCAAAGGGGAGGGGTCTATGCGCTACTGCTTGTTGGTATCCATTGTTGTAGTAGGTCCCACTGGGCTGTTGATCTATCCTGTAGAGATATTCTTTTTTGTTCAGAGGGCTGGGCCTATGCGCCACACTTTGAAGATATCCATTGCTGTAAAAGCTATCTTCTTCCATCTCACAGTCAATATTACAGAAGCTATTCATCTTCAGCTTGCTGTCTTCAGTTTCTACCTTTCTTATATCTTCTTTTCTACTGACATCCCCTGTCGATAGACTCTTTTTCTTCTTTTTTTTCTTCTCTTTAATAATTTTCTTCTCCTTCCCAAGAGTGCTGTAGACTTCATCAAGAAATTCATCGAATTTCTTGCTTCCCACCATCTTCAACAGTCCTTTTCTCTCTAGCTCTTCCTTGTAGAGGTCTACTGAAGAATTGGTCCTTGTGGTCTTCCTTTTCATAAAAATCTCTTCTTAATATTTTATAAAAGAAATCTTGACGTATCATTACGTCATCGAGAAATTAAAAGATCTAAAAGATTGTTTTGGAGATCTATTTAAGATAGTGTAAATTAGAATTTAATATTAATTTATCTAAATTAAAAATTTATAAAAAAATCTATAAAGAGTAATTCTAGATCTTGATTAAATTTATCAGCACCAAGGGGAGATGTTTTGAATAATAAGATATTTTGTATAAAATTTATACAATGTGTTTTTATACAATGTGTTTTATACAATGTGTTTTTATACAATGTGTTTTATACAATGTGTTTTTATACAATGTGTTTTATACAATGTGTTTTTATACAATGTGTTTTATAAGTGTTGTGATGATAGCTTTTCAAAATAAAAGCTATTTTAAATAACACTTAATTAGAATATTTTTAACAATGAGATTTGCTTACCCCAAACAAATGGAAATAAAAGATTTATTACAAATTTTAGGAATATCCGAAGTAAGTTCCATCTGTGGGATTCTTAAAGAACTTGGTGTGGAAAGTAGAATCAAAGAAAAAGAAAGTGTATTGTTTTTTAAACATCTTGAGAGAATCTTAATAGAGCACTATAGGAATATTCTAGAAGTAGATATCTCAGGAAAGATATACACTAAGAAAGAGATTGTAGGACTTGTAGTATTCCTCTACATCAAAAACAAACCAATAGAAAATGGTACATTAGAAAATGGTACAATAGAAAATGGTACAATAGAAAATGGTACAATAGAAAATGATACAATAGAAAATGATACAATAGAAAATGATACAATAGAAAATGATACAATAGAAAATGATACAATAGAAAATGATACATTAGAAGATTTCTTTGATTCTCTTTTTTTCTCCAAAACGAAAGAAAATGATTTAATAAATGAGCTCAAAGAAGAAAATCGAATGCTAAGAGAAGAAATTGAGAGAGAGAATCAAACTGAAGAGATCTTAGAGAATGTAGATTATGAAGTATTAAAGAAACTAGAGAAAGAGAATATTTTTCTAAAAGAAACAATCCAGAAAGAGAATGATGTAATTTTAAAAGCTTGGTATAATCTCTGTGAGGAGCATATTAAAAATAATTTGTAAAAAACAATTTTGTAAATAAATTTTGTAAACAATTTTGTAAATAATTTTGTAAAACAATTTTGTAAATAATTTTGTAAAACAATTTTGTAAACAATTTTGTAAATAATTTTGTAAATTTTTACATTTCAAATTTGTTGATTTCATTTTCAAGATCTTCCAACATTTTGTTGATCTCTCTGTTCTTCTCATTCTTCAATCTCTTCAGTTCAAAGTCTACTTCTGCTTCTTTGCTTTTGTTTAGCTCTTCGTTGATCTCTAAGTGGATCTTTCTTATCTCTTCTACATTTTCATCATTCAGATCGCTTAGAATCTCAAGGTATTTCCCATACGAATCCTTCACCATAGAACTAATAGCCTTGGGATCAAATTGAACTGTAGGAATATCTTTAGGAATAATTTTATTGGTATTTAGATAATCAATCCCAAAGATCCTGAACTCTGTAGGAATTTCTGGTTCTTTGTAAACCTCTCGGAGTGGGGGAAGAGGCCAAGATTTGATTTTCATGGGGGAGGATGCCAAGATTTGTAGAAAAAATTGTTAGAGAAAAAATTGTTAGAGAAAAAATTGTTAGAGAAAATGAAATGAAAAAAATTGTTAGAGAAAAAATTGTTAGAGAAAATGATAATGAAAAAAATTGTTAGAGAAAATGAATTGTTAAAGAAAATGAATTGATAAAAAATTCTTTTATTAATAGGGATTGTAAATTTTATTTTTTTCTCCTCCCATGGGAAGTGGAAATCCTCAAGAAAACAATAATCTTAACAAAGAAAATCTTAGAAAACTACTTTTAGAAGCCATTCAGAGAGAAAATGGTGTCAATGAAGATGATTTAATCACAGAGGAAGACAGAGAAAAGAAAATAGTCTCCAGAGAAGAAATGAAACCAAGACGAAGTTGTGCTAATTGCACTTGTGGAAAGAAGGAAGAAAAAACTGTTGTAAAGAAAAGTGAATGTGGAAATTGCTACAAAGGCGATCTATTTAGATGTGAAGGATGTCCTTCGTTTGGACTCCCTCCTTACAAACCAGGAGACACCGTTTCCTTCAATGAGGATGATTTATAAATTATTAAATAAATTTACTCTTCTTATACACAAACCAGTAGTTTAAATTTGCAATATACTGCTTTACTGGCAGTGTGGCCGAGTGGTTAAGGCGTTTGATTCGAAATCAAATGAGCTTGTTCTCTCGCTGGTTCGAATCCAGCCACTGTCGTTTTTTTATAAAAATATAATTATCTTAAAAAAGTAGAAATTGTACAAATAAGCATTTCTTGGTGTTCAACTAGCTTTCTTTCTTTGGGTGTGTTTAAAACTTCAAAACCTTTTATTTAACTTAAATACTTATAAAGACTTTGGCACTAGCTCTGAAATAGTAGATCAGCGATAGATACGTCTAATACATCTTTGATAGGCTGATCTATAAATATTCATAAATTAATAAATCTAAGTTTACGCTTCAACCATATTTATCTTTACAACAAAGACAATATAAAAAAATCAAAACGACTAAAACGCTTATGCTGCATTATGCCAGTTAAAGTATACTATTTAAAAGATTTCAATGGACTTTGTCGTAGTCTTCTAAAACCAAGATTATTATTAGAATGTAATATTACTCTTATCACTCCATCTATCACTCTAAAAGTTAAATACACCAGAGGCAACCCCAAGATGCAGAATAATAATAAACACTTTGATATACTTAACTTCTAAACAGTAAAAATGTTCTTAAACAGACTATTGTTTATAAATAACACGTGTTGAATATTAATAATACTATAAACAATTTTTAGTGCTTATTAACACAGTAAAGCTTGTCTCATAAGACCACCATAGGTTCCAGTTTAGAGAATCTTATTATCATATTTATACTAAAATAGACTCAAATTGAAGATTTTACTATAAAAACTCATCTAATATAGTTTGTCTCTTCAATTTGGCTTCACTGTTATAAAAAATTATCATATTCTTCAACTTTTGTTCGGCTTTAAACATTAAATCAACTATTTTTTTACACTAAGTTCCTTTTAAGATTCTTAATTTGCTGGATATAAGTTTAAGAAGTTTTAGATCAATTTTCGGCATATAAGATTCTATTTCTTTGTTTCAGAGTCTTCACTTGACGTAATATACAAACTAGTGTAATAATCAATTTTTCAGTCACTATCAAAACAATTTTGTTTAAGAAAAAGTCAACTCACTAAGATCAAATTCAAAATTCAGTTACATGTCAACTCTATTAAAACTTGTTCAATCAAAATGTGGTGTACTGACCACCACAAGTTCGGAAATCAAAGTGTTATATCAGTTTTCATAAATATCAAAAAGTAATATCATTATCAAGAATTTAAAATATAAATACGAAAAATTCCAACAGATATGAATTGTTAAAAATTTACACCTTTAAATTATTTTTCAGCTCACAGCCAACGAGGCCTTTCACATCTCAAAAGAGATTCAATAAAATTTACACCTTTAAATTATTTTTCAGCTCACAGCCAACGAGGCCTTTCACATCTCAAAAGAGATTCAATAAAAATTTACACCTTTAAATTATTTTTCAGCTCACAGCCAACGAGGCCTTTCACATCTCAAAAGAGATTCAATAAAATTTACACCTTTAAATTATTTTTCAGCTTCACATCTCAAAAGAGATTCAATAAAAATTTACCTGAAAGTTATTTTATGATAGGGTTCAACACAAAGGCACATCGTGTTCAAATGTGATTCCAAACAGAATTCGCACTTTTTCAAACAGCTCAAAACTGTTAACGGCTTAATAGCATTTCACGACTACTTAACCCTTAAACGATGCCATGTCAAAATGGCTGCGAAGGTTTTTTTAAAAAAACAACAAATAAAAAGAGCCACGATTTTTTTTAAATAATCTTTTATTGAATTTCTAAATATTTTTTTGGTTGGAAAAAATATTACAAAGAAGAATTTTTTATTTAATTAATAGGAAGATTCAGAGAGGAGACATCTTTCAGACAGTATGATATTCGTTGTCGAAAAGTTTATTGGGTGTGTCCTGTATCCTTAGGGCAGGATCTGGGTATTTATGTTTTCCAACGTGATATATTAACCGATGAAGGAATCACATGTGATTTAATATATCATGAGAGCGTTGGCATCCACCGGCATTCGTAAAAACATGGAGATACACAGAGAAATACATCACATTTTTCGCACGTAATAGCAATGGTTGATCTCTTCTTATCGAAAGAATGACAACGCTTACAATAGGAACGTTTTTAGCTTTCAGAGGAAGATGACGAAGTCTAGATAAGCATTTATTATTTAAGTCGAGATTGATTTCACTCTTTTTGATAAGATAAGCAATGATGGCTTTAATGAAGTCGTAACGACTAACCGGATCTATTTTTTTTAATTTTTTGTACATCATATACGAATTATGAAGCAATCAAAAACATGTACTGTGAACTTCTGTGTTCATCTATTCGACTTTCGTTTTAAAGGATAATACTTTATTATCTGGTCAAGCTTATCCACACCTCCCATATATTTATTGTATTCATTTATGACACTTGGAATATAATTCTTTACTGTAGCAAAATTTGTACAATCAAAACAACTTGTTATGACTACCACAGGTTATCTCCCCTTTCAAATCAAAACTTGTATATTTTCTTTCTCTAAAACAACCATCTTGGATTCCGAAATCTGTTTCTTAAGAATCAAAAGATCGCTTGTGCCTCCTCTTTTATGTCTCAAAGTACCAGTCACGTATATTTTGTCGTTTCTAAGCATTTGAGTCAGATCGAAGGAATTGTAAAAGTATCCATAAATAATTTTGATAATCTCCGCCTACAACTGCACATAAAGAGGATTCAGTTTTTATTATAGTAGATTGTTCACCGACTATTTTGATTTTAGATATATAACTGTATAGATTCTGCCAATATATAAAATTTCATTCCCGATTTGTTCAGTTTTATAGGACAATAAAAAGGGTTCTTCATCTTACCATTATAGGGCATCATTCCCTCATCTATAGACAAAAACACACCTGCATGTAAGTTTATTAAAAAGATATATATTCCAACCCTTTGATAATTTTCGGTCATTTCTTCAATTTGACTCCAATAATATCCTGCATACTTAAACAGGTTGGATAGCAGTTGATAAACTGAAACTTTAAAAATTTCATAAGCGTAGCTATCTTTTCATTGTATATATTTTTCTTCGGCCAATCGACCCCACTGGCACATATTTTGGGTATTTATTGAATTCTAAAAAAAATTAACCCCAATTTTTTAAAAAGACATTAAAAGCATCTGACCTTTCGTTTTTTATCAATATATAGCGTTGTATTTTAGTTGTATTTCTTCCTCTGATCGATGTCTATATACCAAACCATGTTACTTCAATGGTATTGATGTGGACTTGTGTTTCTGGGTCTTTGAAATGTTTACAAGTCTGGTGTGACTGAAAGGACTATTCTAAATCATTATATCCTCTCCAGCCATCTGTGTAAATAACGCTATCTTCTTTGATTGAACTCTTAAGTATGGCATGTAATGTATCTTTTTTGCGATCTTCTACGATTACTAACTTAACGCGTTTTCTTTCCCTGCGATCTACTATACCAAGAACCCAGACACCTTCTACATGATGATCTCTGTTCTATTCCTTTTACAAAATTTTGATTCAAAGTTTTCCACAGTCAACCCATTTTCTCCTTGTCGGGTTTTATAAAAGTACTCTTGTGATAAAACTGTTTATTAGAGTTGTTCCCTGTCATCTCATGCCCTTACTTTCCTTTTTGCTTTTATAGTTTTAATAAATTAAAATCTAAACAAACAATGATAAATTAAAGATTACTGATTACACGAGAGATATATTAGATTTAAACAATGATAGTTTAAATTTTCAACAGATTAGGGAGATAAACAAACAAACTTCGAGAATAGCTATGAAAACTGTGTTTCATGACAGAGTCCTTTTGTTTTTGTCATAAATTTATAAAATGCTATCAATTTCTTCAGTATTTATAAGTTTATTGACAAGCCCCAAAGAAACGTTATATTTGGCAGCCAATTCTCTTGGACTTTTATTCTTCTCACTTTTTAGCATGACAGAAAGTCTCTTCTTTTCACCAAAAGTTAATATTGGTTTTTTTCGCTACAATATTTTTTTCTGTTCATTTTAGAGGGTTCAAAAAATATATATATTTTTTTTAAGTCGCCTCTAAAATTAAAAACAAAAATAATACATGTACACAGATAAGATTTAGTGTGAATAATAGTTCAAACAAACAAATTTTAGAAAGTTTTTATTCTGTTTTTGTTAATGTTAGAGAGTGTTCACGTTAGAGAGGATTGACTGTATATAATATTAAGAATATTTTATCAAATAAAAAGACAACCAGATTTATTTGATTATATGTGAAGATCTAGTAATAAATAATATTTTAAAATCTCTTTAGTATTTATTTTATTTTTTTAATTGCTTGACCGTTATTCGCCTAAACCGGTTTTGTAAAAAAATAGTAACCGTGAAAACCGTAATTTAGAGAACGTTGTATATCTTTCGTCTCTTTAACAAAATAGACTTTTAAGGTAGAAGCCTTATTTTTTGTTGTAGAAGTTAACTTTGTTTTCAATAAATCTACTTTAGGATAGCAAGAGAATTGAACCACTGAATGTGCAAGCAATTCTCTTTCGTTGTATTTAAAAGTTCAGATACTGTAAATTACACATTTTTGCTGTCTTAAGCTGTGTATACCTGAGTCATTTTGTTCGATAATTGAAAATCTGTGTTAAAAAAACACGGTTTTTTAAAAACCCCCCTGTTTTGAATAAAATCGAGGGTTGTTTCAGCAGATTTTTTTTGAAAACATCAATTTTTAAAATTATAGAGTTACATATTTAAAATAATAATCACTTTCAAGAAATATTTTCCTTATTTAGTATTAATATTTATTTGTTACATACTGTAAATGGGCGCTATGTCAAGTTTATTGAGAAAATATTATTAGTTGTTAATTTATAGTAAATATATTAAGTTTTCTTCTTGAAATTTTATTCAAGTTGTATAAACTAAAGAATATCAAAATACATACTCTTACGTCAATTAATTCTTTTAATAATTCTCTATAAGTTAAAATAACTTTTCTTGTTTTACTAGATTTTATAAAAGCTCCATTCGATTTGTATACTATTTTTAAGATCTTAAAAAGTAATCTACTTTAACACATTCTTTAAATTTCCCATTATCGCGTTTCTAATGACCAAAAAATAACTTATCGTATTCATTTTTTTCTATCTAGCATTGTTATAACATTGATTTTCTCTTTATATCAATATTTTTAACTTTTTCAAATTATAATTTACTTTTTTTGAAGTTTAAAATTTTTTTCATGCCTTTTAAAATTTGTGATTGATCATCAATAATAAAAATTAAAAATAATTCAAATGTGCATAGTTTTTTACTGGTTGATTTTTAAATTTAAAATATCTATTTAAACTTTTTAATGAAACACCCCCATGGAGTTAAGAATATTAATTTGTTTAATATTACAAAATACACAAATACTTTGTGTTGGTAATAATGAGAAAAAAGAAGACTTGGATCTAATAGAAAAAAAATACCTCGGTCCAAAAGCTGAACAACTACAGTTTACAAAACATGTTGATCAAAAAGATGTTTATAAAAAAGGTAAAGTTTCGATATTTGGAAAATGTGTTGAATGTTTTTTTATTTCTAAAGCTTTACTTCTCTTAATCGTATTTTTGGTAGGTATGCTTGTAGGATATTTTATTTTTATAATAATGGCAACGTATCAGCATGAAGATACAATCTCATGGAAAGCTATTTGGAAAACGATAAAAGGTGAATAAAATGAATTTTAAATATTAAAAAATACAGTGTTATATAGAGAAATATTATTGTCATAGTATCACCACACGTCAAACTTACTGATAAATGTAATCAATAATCAGCTCCCTCCATCACCTAATTTATCACAACAAAAGACATAAATAGAGGAACCCCTCAGAAGGACATGTCAGAACATAACTCGGCCCATGCTGGTTATTCGTTGCTTTTGTTTTTAATCGTCGTTTTATAAAAAAAAATTAAAATATAAAAATTAGATATTTATTTTAAACTGGATAACAAGACGTTAAAACGGTTTCTCTTCTCTATCTTATATTCCCAAATGAATTGAATAAAGTATTCTGACTGTTGTTCTTTAGATATTCCGGGCTTTTCGCTTAAAAACTTTTTCATATGTCCCCAAAGGCCATCGATCGTTTGTGTGTGCACCATGGGATCGTCGGGATCAACAAAGTTATATGAATGGTTTACTTGTCT
>SBJO01000139.1:0-15824 GCA_015832245.1 Nosema granulosis
CTTTAGTTTTTATTTTTTTTTGTTTCAATTTCTAAAAAAAGGGGTTAAATTTTTTAATTTTTTATTTATACGGCTAAACAGGCCCAAAGGGCCTCTTTATCCGCTAGTGAGACTACCCGTCTGGCCGGGGATATTATATATTCAGACAAAAATAACCCCAATTATGTTAAACACTTTTATTTTATTAAAATTGTCGGGTGTGCATTTTGGTAAATGCGTTATAATTGGTCAGATCTCATACATAAAAGAAGCTTGATCATCAATATCTACTACGTGGCTGACCTTATACATAATCGGTTCCATAAAAGACAGAAAACTATATAAACAGAAATAATGCCTAGAAGACTGAGAATCTAAATAAACACTTTTCCGATAAAAATAAACGTGGTTTGTGTGTTTAAATTTTTTCATGTTGGAGGAGGGGGGTGGGGGTGGAAACTTGAAGCAAAGGTATTTTTGATTTCGTTTTGACCCCCATCTCTAAAAAAAGAAAAGATTAAGGGTTAAAAACTTAATTTTTTTAACCCCTATGAAGGATCTGACTGAGAGTTTTCAAAACTAGATATATTTTAACCATGCTTTAGGATCAATGAGGACTCTATACGCTTTTTGGTAGAACATAGTGTCATGCGACAAGTCATCGCTGACATTGAGACTGCCAATGCATACCATTGGACAGTCCCATTGTTCTAGCAGCAGTAGATTACAACTGGTGTCTACTGCTTCTCCAGCTGTCACTTAGCTCTTTCTCACATTATCTCCCATCAGTCTAGAATAATCAGCAATCAGTAGTAATATTGCATTTGATCTTCTGCAAGTATAAATACTACAGAAGCTAGCAACTCCAATCTTTATGCAGGACAAGCTTCGAAAGAATAACACCAATAAAACACCTTTAACACTATCTTCTTTACCTGCGAGTTACGGCTCGCATAACACAAAGGGGGTTACCTTCCTCTATTCAATGCAATGCTTGCCGAACGCCCAAATCAGTTTCATCGATGACAATTTCAAACTGTTCTTACTATATCTTTAAAAAAGGATATAGATGCCACAACAGGAATTTTAAGGGTAGGAGATCTTTGAATCGTGGATTTTGTGTTGGTAAGATACATGTGAAATTTATAAGATCTTAAGAATGTTATATAGCTGTGTATATAATTTTACCTTATACCAGGCAATAGCTATATGCAAGCTATCTGAAAACACCTACATTGCCCTAAAATATGCGATCCTTGCGAAGTTTGGAGAAGAACCAGAAGATATTTCTCAGATAGGAGGGGAAGATATACATACGTATTCGGTTGGATAAAACTGCAATTTACAATGATATTGTCGTGATTTACACTAAATATTTTATGTAGATTATTTCCCGGCTGATCTTGCATGGGTTAAATATTAAAAAATTTTAAATATCAAGGAGCTACAGTGATTGTGTTTAAGAGATCTTGCGTCGGCACGACAGGTATAATTATTACCAAATTCATCCTCCACTTACGACGACATTCCTGGTGTTCAGTAGATTCTTGGCGGCGTGGTAGAAGGAAATTACAGGGGGTTTTATGGAGATTGTTTTTTAGCCAGTCTGCAACAATAGAAGATGTCTTGAGAAGGTGATTACGCCCCGGTACAATATGTATAACAGATGAATATCCTTTATATCCTTCTGCTGTTAAAAACTTGAGAAGCATGCACGAAGTAGTAAACCATTCTATTGGATTCGTAAACCAAGACGGTTGCACATACAAACCAGATATAAAACATCTGGTCTAATTTTAAGACAGAGTATAGAAGTAGGACGGGTCTTAACCACGACAGAATACCTATATTTCTGAAAGAGTTCATATGGAAGAAACGAAATCTCCTTTATTCTGATTAAAGACATTAGAAGAGGATTTATAAAGATTATTTCAATTTTTTTCCTCGTCTCAGGATGGGGAAATTAAGATTATTTCAATGTTTTTACCAATTAAATAGGTTTGTTTTTTTTTTAATGTTATTTTTTTTGTGTGGGGTGGAAACTTGAAGTAGCACCGAAAAGTTAAACTCATTCCAGTTAATGACCGAACGAACGCTAAAATAACAAAAATTTTAAAAAGGTATGTAGAAAAAGGCTCAAAGGTCCATACAGATTGTTGGAAGGAATATAACAATTTATCTAAATACTTTAATGCCCATCTTACAGTAAACCACTCAAAAAATCAAAGCTCCACTAACTAATTCGGGCCAGTTCAAGTTTGAACCCTCCTCAGAATGAACGTTTAACAAAAAAACAAGTTTATTGGCTATTTTCAGTTCTAAACATATCCTGTATGTTTTAGAAATGTTTTTTAAGAGGGGGGTCAAACCTTGAACCTAAGGTGTTTTCCATCCCTCTTTTCCTCACCCCCTTTTCACAGCCAGTAATAAAATGTTAGATGTAAATTTTTCTGGCAATTGACCAAATGAAAAGTCTTGAAGAAACATTTGCAGAGTTAGTCATTTTCGATTGATGTTTTAGAAGCAAAGATGGTGACATCTTATTCCTTTTCGACCATAGTTTTCTACAACAATATATTCCATGTGATAGATGTTTAAATTCTACAAACACCCGTGTCATGACATTTTCTACAACACAGCCTTAAGATCTAGCAAAAAAGATCTATATGTGTATAAATAAGTAGCGCAGAAGCAAGGTCTCTTTGAAGAAGGGTTTGGTTTAATTAATGTTGATTACAATAAGATTCCAAAAGCATTTATTATTTTATATATATCTACCATACAGTTTGTTTCAAAAAAACGCAAAATCTAAAAGGTGTTAATGCATGTGTTATATTTAAGAATAAACTATAACTTTGTTCTGTTTTTATTTTTCTATTTATTTAACGGAATGAATTCTTATTTGCTTTTATATATACTTCTCAAACAAAAAAAATTAAGGTTTGAAATAAAAAGTGTTTCAGAAAAATCGAAATTTTATCTTTTAATATTTTGTATGCATTCCTCTGGCTTCATAGACGGCCATTGTTCGTTTTCTAAACATTAAAACTAATTTTGAATAGTTTTGTGATATATATCACCACGTAAATAAAAAAAGAAATAAAATAATAAATTAAGAAAATATTTTTCTTAATTAAAATTTCATTTCTAGAAAAATTAATAAAAGTGTGAGTATAAAAAAGCAAGAAGATAAATGTAAAATCTCTAATAACAATCAAAATATGATAAATATGATTGTCGTGTGTCTCTGTTAGCACACAACACTTTCTTTATTAGATCACAATAATGTTTTCGATTTGTTACTGATTATCAACAATGGTACATTTGTTTCACCGAAAACTACATAAAGAAAAATTATCTAATAAATATGCATTCTTATAAACCAACTATCTCTATTTATATCATCTTTCTAAACACCGGGCGTGCACCCTCAGGGCACGGCAATGATAAATATGAATGTTCAATTTTTTACATGCCCTATAGATTTTTTTATTGGTAGCTTTCTCATGACATCTCAATTTCATCTGCAAATTAATTTACTAATTTTTTTTAAAAAAAGCATCAACACCAGTATTGAACAAGCAGCTAGCAAACAAAATTGATATGCCTTAATGCAAAATATGTCTCTAGTATATTTTTAGTAACTTTTTTTATAAATGGTTTATTGGTTGGAGTAAATTTAGTTCGGTCGTCTGGTCGGTATCTTCTTGTTGTTGGGCAGCTTGTTCATTTTTTGGTTACTTACATAATTTATATCTATAGTTTTGTTTGTTTACTTTAAACAAACATTTTTGATTAAATTATAAATGATAAAATAAACAAACAAAAAGGCATTAAAGTTTTTTCGACTTTCATTCCTATTAAGCTACAACGAGTGTAGGATACCATAAAAAACACCTTAATTATAAAAAAGTGTCTGTTTTAGAAAACTATTTCAAAACAAAAAAAGTTCCTGTGATACAGGACAAGTTTCTTTGTCGATAGAGTTCCAAATCTAAACAATTTTGTCTTTAAGACCTTGCTTGTTTGAGGCTTTAAAATCAGCCAATTTATGTTTAATTATTCCCCAAAGAGTTTCAATCGGATTTAGATCTGATGATTGTGGAGCCCAAGGAAGTAAATTGATGTTTATGGTTTTAAAATATTCCTTAGACAATTTTGATGCATGTTTTGGATCGTTATCTTGGTGGAAGATATAATCATCCAGGCCCATAGACCTCGCAGAAGTATTCAAATTAGAAAAAAATTACATGTTTTGTAGAATTCATTATCCCATCGATAAACACCAGTTTCCTACTCCGTAATACGAAAAGCATCCCCATACCATTAAAGATTCCCTCCGTGTTTTATTGTAGGTGTAAGGTTTTCAGAAAAAAATCACATATCTGTTTTTCTCCACACTGACACCATTCCATCAGAGTTAAAAAAGGGTTAACTTTGGTTTATCGCTAAAAATTATACGCTTGTGTGCTTCATCATCCATAAACATGTATTTTTAGAATGGTCAAGTCGGAGGTTTACATGCCTGGATGATAAGAATGGTTTTTTACTGGGATATTGGCATAGAAACCATTGTCATTTAAACGTCTTTTTATGGTAGAGTAGTTGACAGTACAGCCACCATTCTTAGATAACTCTTTAGCCATCTTTTTGCTCGTGTTTTTAATAGTACGAGACACTGTAATTGATGGGAGTCAGGGCACCTGCTGCCTTCCTCTGTTGTCTTTGAACATAAGGAAGATATTTGCTAGAAAACATAATCACAACACTTTAAGCTGATTGATTACTGGATTGTGATTTGTAGGAGGATGTATAACATAAACAGTATTACAGCTAGTTTCTTTTCCAACGCTATTTCTGTTTGTGTCATGTCGCCTTTATATAATCCTACAATTGTACCACGCTCTGTTTCATTTAATTGCTTAGCCATGTGTAATTATTGTAATATTTGATATACGAAAAGAATGTGTTTTTCGAGGGATTTTTGCGGGTTTTCTGAAACGCCTTTTTAATTTAAACCTTAAATTTTTATGTTTTAGAAGTATATATAAAATCAAATAAAAATTTATTCCGTTAAATAAATAGAAAATAAAAACAAAACAAAGTTAAAGTTTATTCTTTAATATATATGTCGTACTAGACGTCTTGGTGTGATATCCTGAGTCTACCACACACCGCTGCAATGTTTATATTTAAGTAATCATTGTCTATATCAATGTTATTGTTTACAATTGATTAAGTGAAACTATATAAACATTTATGCGCACAGCCCCAATCGAGAATGAGTGAAATAAACCCTTTTACTTCAAGTGCTGATGATACCGTTTATACATTTAACAATATAAACATGACTTTTAACACTTTTTAGATTTTGCGTTTTTTTTGAAACAAACTGTATATACCAGGCCATAGACTTGTGTAAGATTTTTAAAAATACCTACCTAAAGATCGAAGACCTGATCATGGTGACGATAAGTGAACACACCAAAGAGATGAATATGATTGGTGGAGAAGGTATAAAGGTGCTGTTTGATGAAACTGCTATATGTAACGTGGAAATTATCAGTGTCCTTCCAAATATCTACGATGAGATACCAGGGCTCACATGGATTATAGGAAGGGTTGTAGAATGTAATTGTCGAGAAATTGTTATTTAAATTCTACCTAACAGGAAAGCGTCTACAATAGAGAACTTTATGAGAAGGAGAATTAAACCTGAAACAATTTGCATAACTGATGATAACCGTTATATCCCCTTGTGATAAGAAAATTTGACTTTGAACATTTTGTAGTAAACCATACGCAGGGATTTATAACATCCGATGGTGTTCATACTAACAATATTGAAGCTATGTGGACCCATTTCAAAACTTAGTACAGGTCAAGATGTGGGCTAAACCAAGATAGAACCCCTCTGTTTCTTAAATAGTTTTCATGGAGAAAGAAAAATATTGTCACCTGTGGGTACGAACCCCTGAGATTGTCATTTATAGCCCGTCTTAAATTATTTTATTTAATATATCTTTTATTTTTCTATTTTTTGTTTTTTGATGAACGTTCATTTAGAGGGGGTCAAAACTTGAACTATAACCTATTTAAAGGTGATTCTTATATTATTAGAATAGACAACGGTAGTTTAAGGAAGGAAAGACCGTATGGCTTAAAGGGATATTAGAAGATGATTAGGAGTTGCGAGACTACCCTACCCGTCTTGGAGGGGAATGTTATATATTTATACTGTTTTAACCCTTTTGGTATTAAATCATTATATATTGTTTGGTATTTAGCCCCTATTAAATAAATGATTAACATGGCGAACACAAGGATAAAGAGGGTAACAGGAGAGACCCGTAGCCAGGAGGCTAGAATTTTATTAAAAGAGATGTTGAGAGTAGAAACTCATATTAGACTGGTGCATGGGTGTGAAAAAAAGTTGAGTTTAGAAATGTTGTTAAGGTGGCTTCTGGGTGGTTGCAAGATTATATTTGTCAGATTTCAATAAAAGGGAATTTATTTCTTGCATGTGTCCACTGGTAGAACACTATTTATATTTATTTTATTGATAATGTTTCATTCTTGATATCACCAATCACGTATCTCCTTAGATGTGTTACGCCTCGTGATGAACCAATGAATGAACCGGAGTTCGTAGTAGATGTACTACGACAATATTTATTGAAAAATTTCAAGTGGATTTAAAGATTGGGATGAAATATTAGGAGAACTGAGAAATGATGAAGGGATGGAAGTTGAGAGAAACGAGAGAATTGGCATGGTAGAAGAGGTATATAAAACAGTGATGACAGAATTAAGCGAAAAATAGAAAGAGGAGAAGTATAGACTGTACAACACAAGGAAAAAAACACGAGAGTAAATGCGAAATGTTTTTTATTTGTCAGAGACTAGGACACAGAGCTAGGGAGTGCTGGAACAAAACAAAAGAAGTTGAGATAGAAGGTGTGTTTGAAGAAAATAAAGATAAGAATGTGAAAGTAGTCTGTCAATTACCCTTTTATTCGAATCGGACATCACTACGATGAGACTAGCCCTTAAATAGTTTACACTGAAACATTGTTACAGAGTGTGATATCAGTAAGAGATCATACTGATGTTTGTTTCAGTGTGTGTTCCACGACACCCCCTTACCTAGAGTTGACCGTGTCAAGTTTAATATGACTTTTATTTACCCTGAGAAACCGGTTGGAATCTATCCCTTTCACTATGTACGCATCGGGGAGGATTGTGTCGGTAATTATAAACCCCGGCTTCCATTTTTCCTCTAATTTATCCGTTCCTATTTTTCTAAAGATGAGCACCCTGTCCCCGACCTTTAATCTGCTCTCAATATCTATCTTCCCTTTTTCGATATGCTTCGCGTATTTCCAAAAATGCTCGTCCCTCATCTTTATTAAAGTCTCTTTAGGGATGATCGTCTGTTTCGCCCCCGTTGCTTTGTCGATCTCCATTTCGGGCTGCCTTCCAAACCTAAAAACGTACGGCGAGCAGCCAATCGCCCGGTTGTACGACAAGTTGACTGCTAGGGTGGCGTTATCCACGTGCCTCACCCAGTCTTCCCTTCCGAAGTCCGTAAGCCTTTTAAGTCGGGTCATCAGGGACTGATTAACCCGTTCGATCGCCCCCACGGTCTGGTGGTGGTAAGGGGATGAGAATGCCCAATCAAATCCATATTTTTCCGTTAGCTTCTGTACCTGTTTGTTGTCGAACTACAGTACTTTGTCGGTGAGTATTCTTTTCGGTATCCCGTGCCTCCTCAGGATTAGTTCCTCGATTGCTCCGACCACCGTAGCGGCGTTTTTATTTTCCAGTATTTTTGTCTCCAACCATTTACTATAGTGGTCCACCGCCGTTAGTATGTATTTAGACCGGCCACCGTCGATAAGTGGTCCGATTAGGTCAGCTTCCCATAATTCGTTGGGACTTTCCGTCAATATTATCCTGTTCTTCGTTTTCCTACGTGCCCCTCCTCCCTTGAGGCAGATTGTGCATCTATCCACAAAATCCGTGATATCTTTGTAGATGCCTTTCCAGTTGTATTTCCCTGTTACCATATATTTCATAGCGTTCGCTGATCCATGCCCCAGTGCTATGTGGTAATGGCGTAGGATGGATTCCCTAGTTCTTTCGTCCGGGGTTTGGTGGATATCCACTGTGTTAACACTCTTGTCCTTCATCTCCTGTATCCTACTGAGGCCATCGGCAATATTATCTTCTCCCTTGATGTACTCCGGCTTAAATGTATATTCTGATAGTTTTAGTATCCATCTCATCAGTCTACTCCCTGGTGTCTTCGTCTGCCATAAATATGTTAGAGCCCTGTGGTCTGTCCTTAGGGTGAACTCTTTGCCTAGCAGGTAGTGCCTAAAGTTCTCGATTCCTTTGACCACTCCGAGTAGTTCCTTATCCGTTACTGAGTAGTTCTTCTGACATTTGTCAAAGTTCTTACTAAATGCTGCGATCATTCTTTCCCTTCCTACCTCGTCTTTCTGTGCGAGTATAGCTCCGATTCCCGTGTCGGATGCGTCTGTTGTTAAAATAAAGTGTCCGTGTCTATTCGGCTGTGCTCTTTCCGTGTTCTCGCATAATATCTTCTTTAACTTCTCGAACGAGTTCTGTTGATTTTCGGTCATTGTAATTCTCTTTGCGCTATTCTTTTTTTTGCCTTTCAAAATCTCATAGAGTGGGGCTGTGAGGGTGGCGAAATCCTTTATAAATTCCCTGTTATAGTTTATAGTACCTAAGAATGATCTTAATTCTTTTATGGTTGTTGGTTTCGGGTATTTTCTGATCGCCTCTATTTTTTCCGGGTCTGCCTTTATTCGCCCTTTTGTAACTACGTGTCCTAAGATAGTTATTTCCTTTTTAAAGAATTTGCATTTCTTCCTGTTAAGTGACAGTCCGGCGGCTCTGATCTTCCCTAGTACGACTTTTAGGGTGGCCTCGTGTTTTTTTCTGGTCTTTGAGAAAATAACTATGTCATCTAAATATGGTATGACGAACCGCCGATTTTCCTTTCTGAAAACATTGTCCATGGCCCTTTGGAATGTTGCCGGGGCGTTACATAGTCCGAACGGCATCCTATTGAACTCGAAGAGACCGCCTTTCCATGCAAACGCCGTCTTTTCCTTATCTCGTTCGCTCATTGCCAGTTGGTAATATCCCGAAGTGGCATCTAAACAGCTGAAATATTCTGCCCCGGATATATCGTCTAATATCTCGTCGATACGGGGTAATGGATACGTGTCCTTCCTAGTGAGGGCGTTGATTCTCCTATAGTCGACGCATAATCTAACCGTTCCATCCTTTTTGTCTGCCGGTGATACTCTACTACACCATGGACTTTTACTTTCCCTTATTATGCCCAGTCTCAGCAGTTTTTCTATTTCAGCTTCCATAGCTGGCTCGTATGCGAGGGCTATTCTTGAATTACGGGTGTACACTGGTCTGTGATCTCCGGTGTCAATCGAATGTGTCCCTGCCGTGCATAAGTTCATTTCTCCTATTTCTGTCTTGAATAGGTCTTCGAATTCCTTTACTATATCCTCCTCTTTCACTAACGTGACCGTCTTCCTTTCGTGTTGGTTGAGTGTTTTCTTTTCCAGAATATCAATCAGCAGTGCACCGTGTTTACTCAAAACGTCCATGCCCAGAATTACATATCCTAGATTCTCCATAACTAGTGGGTTAAATACTATCTGTTTGTTCTGAACTGATGCCTTACATTTTATGCATTTTCCCAGTATCCCTAGTGGTTCTCCACTTGCTGATCTCACAAGTCCTGTGTATTTTTCAAGCGTTGCTCCTTGCGACATGTCTTTTAGTCCTATAAGGGATACGTCGGCTCCTTTGTCTAGTAGGCATCCTCTGATGTTTCCATTGATTTTACATTTTATAAAACAAGGGTTGGCCCTGGACCTGTTTCCGTTAAGATAATAAAAAAAACTTTATTTAGTTCCTTGGGTAATTGATTCCCGTTGTCCGTTTGTTCGATCTCCCTCACTGATTTCTTGAGCTTACTCCTTTCTCTTTCCATAATCTCCGTAAAAAGCTTACAATCCTTTGTTGCATGGCTCACCGGTCCATGTAAAGCGCAGTATTCGGCCTGTTGTAAGTTCCGTGGGCCATTGTTAAATCTTACTGGCTGTTGTTTCCTGTAGTTGGTATTTTGTCGCGTGTAGTGTGCACTGACCCTTGATAGTATTTTATCCGGGAATGCTATCCACGCTATTTCCTCTCCTTTCTGTACAAATTCCTCCCATGTTGTGACCGCACAAGAGGTTTGGTACAGGAGTGCCTTGATGTCCGATGGGGCCTTTTGTACTATCATCTGTGCGAGTGCAATTGTGCTTATAAGTTTTCTCTCATTAAGCACTGAAGCATCCTTAAGCATTTCTGAGAACTCCTCTCTTGACGTTGGTTCCGTCCTTGCAAGGAATCTCGTTAGGGTAATATCTGTGTTTTGTTGACCGCCGAACCTCTTTTTTAGCAGTGTTACCATTTCCGAAAGTTCGATGTTGTTCAATTTCCCTGATAGGACTTGTGAAGCCCATGATAATGCCTTGCCGCGTAGCGAGAGGGGTATGGCCCGTACAGTTTCTTCTTCCGATAGATTCCCCACCTCTGCTATCAGTAGAGTGTCCCTCAACCATATGTTTACGTCTTCTGTTTCTTCCCCTTCGAATGTTCTTAACGATTTAACCGCAGTCGCCATGTCAATTAACCTTTTATTTGAATCGGACATCACTACGACGAGACTAGCCCTTAAATAGTTTACACTGAAACATTGTTACAGAGTGTGATATCAGTAAGAGATCATACTGATGTTTGTTTCAGTGTGTGTTCCATGACATAGTCATTAAGAAAGAGAATAAGAGATTTAAACCGGTTGACAAATTTAAGCAGTTAGTTCGGAAATATCCAGAAGTTTTAGAAGATATTAATGAGAAAGTAAAGTACATGAGTTTCGAAAAAAAATTCATAAAAACGAAATCTGGTGAAAAAGTTATTAAAAGGGGACAAAATGTGCCATACTACTTGAGAGAAAAAATCAAAGACTATTTAGACGACTTGGTGAGACGGGGCGTTATTAGGAAGTCCATTTCAGAGTGAAGAACCTCAATTAGAGCCATAGAAAACCCCGATGGAGGCATAAGGTTAGTTAGTAGCTTAATGACTTTGAATGATTTGGTGGAGAAAGATGCATATACACTGCCATTAATTAAAGATATTATTAGAGCGACGCAGGGGTCAAAGTGGTTTACAGTATTGGATCTTAAGGAAGGATTTTACCATATCGAGATAGAGGGGGACATAAGCATAAGACAACTTTCGAATTTGATGGTAGAGTGTTTGAATGGAATAGTATGGTGATGTGGTTTAAAAATGCCCCTCGTATTATGCAGAGGGTGATGAATAACGCGTTGGATAAGTTTAGAGGTAGAGGAGTCGAGGTCTACATGGATGACGTAGTGGTGCATGCAAAGAATGAGATAGATCATGGCCAATTGTTGGAAAATGTTATTAGAAGGGTTGGGACACTGGGGCTTAGGATAAACCCAAAGAAGGTACAATATAAACTAGAAGAAATAAAGCTATTGGGGTATCTATAAATGACCAGGATATGAAGCCAAATGAGATCAAAAAAGCAAGAGGCGCTTGAATACAAGAAACCGGAGAGCGTAAAAGAGTTAAGAAGATTTTTAGGATTATCTGGTTGGTTTAAGGACTTTGTCCCAGAGTATGCATACAGATCATTGAGTTTAACAGGTGCGTTGAAGTAAGATATTAAGTGGAAATGGACGGAGAACATGGACAGAAGTTTTGAAAATCTTAAAAGTGCATTGAGGGACATGAGAGAATTGAAGATACCAGAACAGAATAGAAGTTTTAGAGTGAGAATGTTGTGTTTTGAGTTCGAACTATAAAAACGAGGTGAGTTGAAAGTCATTTTATTCGGATCCCCTACTTGGGGTTTTCTTTATTTATATTTTTTTCTCTTAATTTATTGACGTGGCTAGAGAGCGTCATGTTGGGGAAACAGAAAGCTTTGAACATACAAGCATAGGATCTGGGAATATCCAAATATAGTGATTATTTTATATTACCGGTCATAAGTTGTTCTTACGATAGGAGGGCGTCTTATTGGCTGTTCCTTGTTGTCATTCTAAATTAAATTCTAGAATGCAAAAATTTTCACTAAATTAAAAATAGAAAAGAAAACAAGAAAAGAGAGAAACGAGATTGGAGCGAATGTCAGTTCACGACAGAGAACAGATGCAAGTAATTATGGATTAGGATTTATCTTGTTACAAGAAAATAGTGATGGGAAGTGGGTTCCGGTACAATGGGCGATAAAACATTGATCCCTACCGAACGGAGATACACTATATCAGAGAAAGAAATGTATGCGATGTTATTTGCATTAAGAAATTTGAGAGCGGTTTGAGAGCAAGAAAGTTTTATTTGATGACGGACCATAAGGCTTTGACGGATATTAGATGTAACCCTTACTTCGAGAACAATAGAATTAATAGGTGGATTGAGAAGATCCAAGAATTTGATTTTACCATAGAATATGTTAAAGGAGAGTTGATGATGGACGTGGATGCGCTTAGTAGAGAATTTGAGTCAGAAGAAGACAAAGAGAAAATCAAATTTGAGGAGCTAAAGCGGAAAGAGTTAACGGAGAAACAGAGACAAGGAAAGAATAAGAAACGTACAGTGGAATTAGGCAGTAAGAAATTCTGGGAGTTTTCATCTAGAGAGAGACGCGAGATATTAGGTCACGATAAGCGAAAAGAAGAAATATTAAGGGTACATGAGGAGTTGGACCATCGAGGTGTTAAAGGAACTTATTACGATTTGAAACAAAGATATTACTGGTCTGGAAAAAGGATTAAATATCCAAGGTGATAAAAGATTGTAGTACATGCAGCATTATTAATAGAAAAAAATAATGGTGGATGTGATTTTGTGGCAACAAGAAAAAGGTTAGAAAAGGTTGCATTAGATATTATGGAGGTTTAAAGTGAGAAAAGATGTACTGTGTTAGGAATTGATTGCTTTACGAAGAAATTATGGGCCGCTGACTTAGATTCAAAGAGCGTAGAGAATGTTATCAAAGCTTTAGAGGTGTGGATTATAGAATACGGGTTTACTGAAGAAATAATAACAGACAATGCCAAGGAGTTCTATAGTGAGAAATTCGAGAGTTGGTGTTCTGAGAATGAGATCAAACGTAGGAAAGTTGGTTTAGAGGCACACAGGAGTAATGGACGCATAAAACGAGGCATTAGGACTATTAGAGAGGCTATGTTGAAGCAGGAAAGGAGGGAAATATGAGTCTTAGTATGAGATTAGTAGGTGCGGCAAAAGGATAAAATGATATATTCCATATTGGAATTAAGTGTACACCGAATGAGGCATGGATAGGAGAGTCATCTGATGTGATAATTGAAAATGATGAGAATGGTGAATATGCAACAAAATTTAAAAAACAACACAGGGAAACGTTTGTGGAGAGACAACTAGTCAGAATAGCAAAGAAAAAATTAGGGACTGGATTAAAGTCGGAGTGTGGAAGCTTCCTAGGATTGGACATTGTTGTGTCAGAATATGGAGATGATTTGTACTTAGTGAAAACTGAAGGGAGAAGACTAGTAAAAAAAACAAAACTACAATCTAAAAGGTGTTAATAAGAATAATTTAAGTGTTGGTGAGGCTAACCGTCTTGCGGAGGGGGTGTTGGGTATTTGGCCCCTGTTAAATAAATGATTAACAAAAAATAAAGACCATAAAAATATTTTTAAAGAAACAACAAGCATTTCATTACAAAAGTTTCCTATTACCATTTGTTGGGGAACTTGGCTTGTCTTTAGAGAATATAATTACGATAATTATCTTGTGATAGGTAGATTCATAAAAACAATGGACGTTGTGTGAGATGACCCATCTCTACTATATATATATATTTATTAATACCCTTAACTTGGAATATATCAACATGGTGGAGAATAATGAGATATCAAAGCTAATCAAGTTCCTATCAGGTCTTACTATACAAATATCAAGTAAGGGTCTGAGGAAAAATCTTAAACGGATAGGGAGAGATAAGAAATTTTTGCAATCGTCTGATGAAAACAAAATTGAAAAAAAAAATTTAAGCAGAGCAGATGATGGAATTCTTGAGGCACACGAAAGAATGGTGCGAGATAAGAGACTTAGTAAATATACGTATCCGATGTGGAAAGAATATATGCTGGGCATATTTTTGAAAAAGATGAATATAAGAGAATTTTTGAGACTGTTCCAGAAAAAAGACAAGTCGAGCAGGAGTTACTTTTAGAGGATGCAAAGTCATGGCGAGTGTATTTTTGATAATGATGAGCTTATTTTCGAAGTTGTATTGCTTGGACTCAGATTTTATAAAGAAAAGATTGAAGGATTTACTATGAGTTATAAGAGGATTTCTAAAGAATTTTCGGAAACAGTTGAACGACTAGAAACTATAAAAAAGAAGCGTCAGTGAGGAGAGCTAACAAGTTAAAATCTTTAGAAGTTAACCCCCTTTCGAGAACTTCAAAATAGGTAAATGAAATCGAGTCATCTGGTGATCTTATTAAAAAAATCATCTATGTCGCCAAAGTAAAATATAGATGTATTTTAGATACTGGCTCAAATTACAATTTCATTACAAAAAGAATTCTAGAAAAAAATAAAATTAAAATGAAAAGGCTAATGCAACCTATTAAATTATATACATGTCTTGTGGAAGAGTTTTACATTACCCATTATACGACGATGGTTTTCGAATTCAACGGTCACTTTTATTTGAGGATAAGTTTTTATCATTCCCAAAAGAAATGACGATACAGTTATTATTGGTCGCCAATGGATTGGGAACAGAAACAGAACACTAGTGAACAGTACAGATGTCAAAACTATTGAAGAGCTATGCAGGGAGAAAACAGATGGATTGCGAGATTTCGAATGGGAAATAAACACGACACAAGGAAAAAAAGTAGTTGACAATCAATATAGACTTGCACAAGCATATGAAATGGATGTTAAAAAAGAGGTAGACAGATTACTCAAACTTGGCTTTATAAGGGAGTCAAAATCCTCTTGGCTTAACAGAATACGGCCAGTTATAAAGAAAGATGGTTCTAATAGGCTTACAACTAATCTAATTAGTTTAAATAAGATTGTTGAGCAGGATACATATACTATTCCCAGAATGGAAGAATGAATTTTCAGATTGGGTAACACAAAGATATTTTCAAAAATAGATCTTAAAGACGGGTTCTTTCAGGTTCCCTTGCGTGAGGAAGATAGAATGAAAACTGCTTTCAGAGTGAAAAATAAAAAATATGAATGAATTTTATGCCAATGGGATTTAAGAACGCCACTTCGATATTTCAACGAATAATGGATAAGATTCAAGAAAATAAAATTGGAAAGTGCTGTTTCGTATATGTAGATGATATTATAATATTTTCCAACTTAAAAGAAGAACATGGGGCAGATCTTAAAAGGGGTATTACGAAACTTAATGCTGCAGGCTATCAGCTAATAAAGATAAAATTATGATAGCGAAAGAAAAAAGTTGAATTTCTTGGGTATAATGTATCACACAATAAAATTGAATTATTAATAGACCATTCGGTTAGGGTCCAATTCTCATAAAACCGATTCACACAAAACCAATTCTCACAAAACCAATTCTCATAAAAAAAATAAAATTTTTTAACCCCTAAGAATTATGATATTTTGGATGAGGAGTGAAAAAAATAAAGAAGTTCTTACGTTTGAAAAATTTGTTTTCATAT
>SBJO01000140.1:0-15821 GCA_015832245.1 Nosema granulosis
GCAAACAATCCAAAGAACAAACTTGATAGTTTTTATTATCCAAAAGCAAAAATTATTGAAATTTTATCAAACAATAGGCTTAAAATTGATATAGATGGTAAAGAACAAACAATATCTATGAGCATGGTAAAAAATTCTTAAACAATAAAAAGTGATAATAAAAACATTTTCATTTATGTATTATTTTTTAATTATTTTTTTATTTTTCTGAAAAAAAAAACATCCTCCCGGACTCGAACTCAAGTAGTGCCCTCGGCGCGCTGGTAGCGCTCTGGGCGCTCAACATTTATTAAAAAATTTTAAATAATTTCACAACATGCCGGCTCTAAATCGCTTGTGATTTCTTCTCCCCCTTCTCTAAGCAGATCTGCATGTTTTTTATGATTCTGCTATTTTGCAACCGCACCTTGTAAGTATCAAACCAGACACTCGATGATAACTCCTATTTTATCAAACTTAGGTTGGCCCTTTGTATTTATAAATTTCATCTTTCACAAGAACAGAGTCGTTAGTCTTGAAAACTTTAGTTTTAACCCTGTTGCTTTTCTATATATTGTCAGCAATTGTTTATATATAAAATTTTCTCTTATAAGATTCCAATTTGATGGGTTTCTTGCTTCTTCAGGTGACATTTTGATCTTTGTATTTTTTACTCGATTATAAACCATTATAGCCCGAAGTACTCGATGTGCCAATGATCTCTTATGTGACTGTTTATTGACTGCTTCTAGTATCGTTTTATTTAATTGTTCTATTCTTCCATTTGATTGGTGATGATGAGGTGTGATGAGATGTCTTTTAATCCCCTTCTCTACACACCACCTTTCTATTTCTTTTGCAGAACCCGAGACTAACGTCTTTATTGGTATAACTATGTTAACTTCTTGAATGAATTTCATGACGTGCTTTGCCTCTCTACTTTTAATGACCTTTGCAAAACCATATCTCGTAAAATAATCGATGGCTGTAATTATATATTTTCCTTGAATGGGACCTATTATGTCCATAGAAAATTCTCTCCCATTTCAAATGCTTCTATATCTCGAACTCGCCCAACCCTAATTGGGTTACATAATTTGCATTTTAGACATTTGGCTAAGATTTTTCTGCAAGTATCTTCTGAAATTTTGTCTATATTGCAACGATTGTACTCCTCTGTAACCACTTTATCTCCCCTGTGTACCAAGTCTTCATGTAACTTTATTATCTTACTATCCCAAGTTTTAGAATCCAATTCATCTATTTGCGCAACTGTCCTATCATTAACTAATCTACTTATGCCGTCCACATGGTGAATCATCTCACCTAGTTTGTATTCCACCTTAAAACTAAACTGCTGAATTCTTTCGATCCATCGTGTTATTCTAGGAGATTTAATTTCACCTTTGGCGTTTAAAGCTTTAAGAGCTATATGATCCGTTACTAACGTAAATTCTCCGCCCTTTAAGAAGTATTCAAATTTTTCCATTCCCCATAGGACTGCAAGCATTTCCTTTTCACTTATGCTATAATTTTTCTCTGTATCTCCAAGTGTTCTTGATGCATACATAATAGGCATTTTTGAATGTTCATGAAGCTGGCTTAGAATTTTTCCTAAACCCACGTTTGACGCATCCGTCTCTAAATAGATGGCTTTAGAAAAATCTGGTTGATATAAAATCTTCTCACTTAGAAGTCGGCTTTAAGCTGGCTAAATGATAATTCTTGTTCTTCTGTCCAAATGAAATCTTGATTTTTCATTAAAAGCCTAGATAAGTGCTCTGCTTTCTCGGCACATTTATCAATAAATTTTCTATAATAATTAACGGTTCCTAAAAATTTCCTCACATCTTCTGCACTTTTAAGCTGCTTCAAGTCTCTGTTCGCATGCCCATTGTCTAATTCAGAGATAATTTTATTGCCAATTAATTATGTCCTAGAAAAGTTATTTATTTCTTTTTAATTCTATTTTGTCTTTATTGGCTACCAATCCATTCTTAATTAGTTTTCTTAAGACTCGCCTAAGTCCTTCATCATGCACTTCTTTTGTATTTCCAAACACCAGAATATCGTCTACATATACAAAACAAGACTTGCCTATTTTCCACCTAGCACTTAGTCCATCAACCTTTAAAAAACAGCTGGACAATTCTTAAACCCCATGGGCATCCTTGTCCATTCGTACAGCCTGTTTTTGATCCTGAAGGCCGTCTTGTGTCTATCATCAGGATGTAGCTGAATCTGATAAAATCCATTTTTAAATCTATTTTTGTCTTATATCTCTTTTCATTAAGTTTGTATAGCGTTTCCATCATGTCGGGCAATGAATATTTATCCAGAATGACCAAGTTGTTTAATGCCATAAGATTTGCAGTTAGTCGTATTTTCTCATTATCCTTAACAACCGGCCTTACTCTATTTAGCCACGTAGAATTGGATGGAGTTATGTATCCTAGATTAAGTAATCTCTGCACTTTGAATTCTACTTTTTCCTCTATGGCTTTTGGAATTTTTATCGGTTTTGTCACTACTATTTCATCTGGACGGGTTGTTATCCTGCATTCATAATTTTTAACCCGCCTTTCCCCTTTTTTGCATAAAATCTTCACCAGTCTATCTATCTTATCTATTTCATCCACTCGAACTGTTTTCCTATTTTCTTTTCTCATCCACTCTTTTCCAAGAATGATTAGATTATCCTTCCTATGCGGTAGAACATATGCCTTTGTATTATGTTAATTACTTTCATATCTGAAGTTAAGAGTGAGACCTCTTCATGAATTAAAAATTTCTCCTTTAAGCATGTAAATCTTTCCAACGGCTGCAATAATCTCTTTGGTCTTAATCCTATCTTCATAAGGAGTGTTTTCGTTACGTAGTTATCTATCGCATCCGTATCTAATAAACAGAAAATTTAAACCCCTTCATATAAACGTAAGTTTCTTTATTCAATAAGTCATCCTTATCTATCATATTAATCTGTTTATCTTCAGAATTTCTTGAACTTCTATTTTTCTCACCTCCAGTGTTTGTACGTCTCTATTTTTCTTTAACCTACGCTGATAACCTTTCTCGGATATCTTATTAGCCTCTCTAATGTTTCTTAACAATGTCTCTGTGATTGTATTATTGGCCTATAAGCGCATTTTTGACAAGTTCTCTGTTCCTTTTAATTCCATTTCTGAATACACCTAGAATCATCTCACCACCAAGTTTTAGTTCTCTTCCCTCTCTTTTCAAACGTTTCAAGAATTCTACAGGATCTTCATCATGTCTCTGCCTCTGGACGATAAATTCTTCAGGCAACGGTTTTTGGGCGAATGCCACTCCACCAACTTCCCTTTTCAATCATCATAACTTAGTGATTCTGCACTCTTTGTCGAAAAGTTATCCTTATGCCATTCAATTATCGTGTCTTCCGAATAAATTTTATCTTCCCGAACTCTTTAGCATCTGCCCACTGATCTTCTAGTTCAAGCCTATAAATATCGTTTCTAATATTTTTTGACTTTACTTTATATTTATTTGTATCGTTTTTGAGATCATCTTGCACATTACTCAGATTCTCCACCATGTTGTAAATTATAAGTTAAGGGTAATTTATTAAATAATTTCACAACAATAATAAAAGATAAACAATCCACTTGAGGAGCTAAATATTGTGTATAATACACTACTATTGACGATCCATGATATTATCAAGAATAATTAAAAATTTATGCAATGCTCAAAATATGATCTTGCTAAATATAAGAATATAAAAAACAATGTTTCATCACTAGAGTTTGAATAAAAGCTATAATATGGTTTAACAATAGATTAAGAAGATTTTGCACTTGACAAGATATAAATTTACAGGAAATGGCTAAGAAATTTGCTTAAAGGCATCAAATGGATGGCTTCACAAATATAAACTCCGCCATAATATTAGTCCAGAGTTATAAAGGGGGGTGTCTGGTTTAGTAAATAATGAACTAATAGTATCCTTTAACGATGCCTATACAAATAAAACTAGAGTTTTATATGTCTGAGAACATTTTTAACTTGCAATGGAACAGTACTGTTTTTTTTTAAATGTGCACCAACTAGAAATCTTTCGTATAAATATGAACACAAAATCAGAGGAGAATTTAGCAAAGAGCGGGTGACATTATTATTTTGTGTAAATATGCTAGGGAGAAGTTGGATCCGTTGTTAATAGGGAAATCAAAGTTCCCTAGATGGTTCAAACATTTAGATTTTACTAAACTAAATATTACATACGCCAGTAATATCAAGTCCTGTATGAATTAAATTTGTTTAAATCTTGGCTTGTAAATTTAAATGAAAATGGAGAGTAGAAAAATTCCTCTGACGCTTGACAATGACCAGTCCATCTGTTGGATTGGAATTTAGTAATGTTGAACTTTTGTATTTTTCACCAGGATTGATTTCGATGATACAACCACTAGACCAAAGAATAATCAATTCTTTCAAAAACATTTATAAAAAGAATATGAATTCAAAATTTGATCAACAAATAGATGCAGATGCTACTGTTACCTCCTTTGAAATTTAGAAAAGGTTCAAAATAGGTGCTTCTCTAAAATTGATACTCGAATATTGTATCTAAGAAAAAAATAATCAATTGTTATAAAAATTCAGTAGAAAATGCATTGCTGGATTACTCTGAGGTTTCAAAAGAGGAAAACGCTAATAATGAAGGAGATTTCGTGCCATGTTTTGATGAAAATGAAGATACAGGACATTTATTGAGAACATAGACCAGAATTAGCAAAATCTCGTATAGACGCAAGCATTGAAGGATCATCTAATATAAACTCTAACGAGGATAACTTTGAAGCAGGTAACAACCTCCCTACTAATACTATGACACATTTTGAAGCATTTTAATGTCTTGAGAAATTGAAGACTATTCCCAAAGGATCTCACATTGATATACGAAATAAGGAAAGTTTACGAAGATGAAAAAAAAGAAGACAATTAATAATGTTAGAATTTGTTAAAATCAAAGAAATATAAAAATATATTTTTAAAATTAAATTGCCGATATTCACAATAACGAAATGTTTGTTAAATCTCCGTTCCGTTATTGGGAATGATTACTGCACAACTCTTTATTAATGTATATAAAATTCATTTAATAGAGCTCTATTTATATTAAAACTTTTTATTAATGTTTTAATAATAATAAAATGATTTTATTGAAGCTACAGATAAGTGGGATTAGTTCGCTGTTGAACAAAGCATTCCTTCTTTTGAAGTTTTCTTTTCTCCGACCAGCCTTCGTGCGGTCTCATCAGCCTCCCTTATTGCCGACCCTCCTTCTTGGTGTCCCTGCCTGTGTTCAAAGATATACTCTCTAGAGTCTTCTTTAAGACCCTCGACTGAATGTACGTCTCGGTACTTGCTGAAAGGTTGAGGCTCCTTACATATTTTCTGTTGTAGGTCGTCACACACCCATCCCATGTCATAACATAAGGGATTATCCAGACCTTACATTTGTACATCAGCCCTACTTCGATTGCAAGAAGGTCATACTTCCGAGCTTTTTCAAGTTCCACCGTCTGCAGGTTGTCAAGAGAGGTGATTAATGTTTTAATAATCATATTTTAAAATAAATTTGTCATATATAAAGGTAAAGAGTTTATTGAGAAATCCACCCCTCCGGTGAATAGGTTCTTATATAGTTTTGCGCGGGAAATATGCCCGCCAAACTGATATCAGCCGTCATCAATCCATCAGTATTTGATATTACGCAGCAGCTGACAGCTGGCTACGACAAAATTAATCATAAAAATGTCTAGATTGACCTTTAACATGTTTTCTTTATGTATTTGAATTTTTCATACTTTAGAGGTTAGAAATATTAAAATATGTCGTTTTTGAAAATTTTGCATATTTTTTAGAAATATTTGAATTTGAAGCTGTTTTATAGTTTTTTGATCATAAGAGACCTTAAACCGAGACTTTGATTAAAATGGTGCATTTTTATAAGCTAGTGACATGTGATGAACATGTTAAAATTGATTTAGTCATCTTTTCCGTTTAACATACTGTGGCGTTACGGTCAGTCAGGGGTCCAGAAATTAGGTAGTTCTCCACGATGGACTCCCTGGATTTTGTAAAAAACTTTTCGATTAAAATGTTTATTGGGGTGATCGTGAGCTTGATGAATTCATTGTGGTTTTTTTTTCATTAATATTTAAAAGGAAATTTTTAGTTAGGAAGATTTTTTTAAATGTGGTAACTAATATAACAAATAAATATACATACACATATTTAAATTGTCTAAATATGTTTATTTTGTGTAAATTATCTAATTTTAGTTTGGTTATTTGCAATGCAATTTTTTACAATCTCTTTTTTTAGGGTGTAAAAATTAAAAAAAATTCTTATTATTTTACTAGCAAAGACAAAGGCCATTCTGAGAATGGGGTCATAAGTTAATTGTTAAAGTGAATTTAAAATAATTTATTTTTTTTTTAAGTCTAGGTGGGGAGAAATCTTACATAGAGACTTGAATGTGTGCTTCTGCGATCTTTTTCAGACCAAGTACTGTGAGATTCTTACTTACTAAAACTCCCTTCTATTATGACCTCTTGGCAACAAGCGCGACCATACCTCAGGTGGCTTTGGTTTCCAGGCGCCAAGCACCACTAGACAGCCAACACCTAAGTCCATAGCTAGGAGTCGCAAAAGCTCCTCTTAACGGGCGTGGCATCAACACTGAGCGGGGACAACAGAGTTCACAGCATATTGTAATCCCTAACATATCTGTAGTATCACACCCCTTACATCACCAACGTATACATTGGATCAAGGAAAGCCCACCGAGCTCGGTAGTGTGTACAGCATCTGAAAGGAAGGCCCTGAGGATTACTCGTTCATGTCTATCTTTTCCCCTGTCTATCTTTCACTCCCCTTGTGAAAGTGTCTTGGTTTGGGATTCTAGCCTACATCTCTCCCTTATGTCAGAAGTATTTTATCATTAAACTACAAGACTTGCAAATCAACTGGAGCAATCCCCTAGGACCTATGGGCCTAGTTTCAAGGGTAATTAGGCAATCCCCGTTTTTACATGCAAGACCTTCTAACAACGATCGAATCTTTACATTATACCTCATCTCCAGAGAAATACAAATAAACCGCCTGGGCGGGATTCAAACCACTACATCCGAGCTACGAATTCGGTGTTCTACCATTAGACTACTAGGATTTAAAAGTTAAAAAGGGTCTTTCGGCCACCACAAAGGAGGTGCTTATTAAATCTTTTTCGTCTTCAATCTCGAAATAGAAAAAAACTAAAACATGTATTAGAATTGATTAAAAATTACAGTAGATCAATATCTTACCGCACTAAAATGTCATCTAATGTTAATTATTTTTTTTTTTATATAATGTCATCTTTCCACTTCCGTCTTAAATTTACAAAAATACCCCATTTTTTTCAAATTTTGCAACTACTATATATTCTATGTAATATCCTGTAGGAATAGCTCCAAGTTTTTTATAGAGCTCTAATTTATTTTCTATCCATAAAATTCATTTTTAATTCTTCAAAATTGGTATTTTCCAGATTAACAAATTTTTCAGTTAAAAAATTTGCTGTACCCATTATGAAACAAGAACCAAAAAGTGTAAATGATCTTTGTAAAAAGACTAAAGATGAGATTAGCTACGATGTAAAGGTCAAAGGGATTGATTTTAATAATAAAAATATAACTTTAGATGATATTATAGATTCATATGCAACTACTGGTTTCCAAGCTTTGAATTTACACAAAGCTATAGAAGAAATAAAGCGAATGAAAGATGCAAAGATATTCTTCGGGTGTACAAGCAATCTTATAAGTAGTGGGATACGTGAAGTTGTTAGATATCTTGTAGAACACAAATTTATACACGTCTGTGTAATCACGGCTGGAGGAATAGAAGAAGACTTGATTAAGACATTCTCTCCTACGTTCTGTGCAGAGTTTACTCTGAAGGGACAGAAGCTTAGAGAGAACGGGTATAATAGGATAGGAAATTTAGTGATACCCAGTGAAAATTATGAATATTTCGAAAAGTGGTTTACTGATTTATTAGATAGAATTACTGAAGGATACACAGAAGAAAGACCTCTCATACTTACACCATCTAAGTTTATAAGGATACTGGGGGAGAATATAAACGACCAATCTTCTATTTTATATTGGGCATCCAAAAACAATATACCAATTTATTCACCGGCTGTTACTGATGGTTCAATTGGAGACTTATTCTCGTTTTACCACAAAAGAAAATGTATTAAGCTTGACATAGTAGAAGACATAAGAAATATCAACTTTGAGTCTCTCGGCGACCAAGAGAATGGAGCTATTATTCTTGGCTGTGGGCTAGTTAAGCATCATATTCTAAATGCAAACCTCTTCAATGATGGTCTTGATTACTGTGTGCTTATAAACACTGCCATTGAGTATGATGGTAGTGATTCTGGAGCCAATCTTGATGAGTCTGTAAGCTGGGGAAAGGTTAAACCAAACAAGACATGTGTAAAGGTCTTTGCAGATGCCACCATAGTCTTCCCTCTCATCGTTTATTCTACGTTTATGAAATATAAAAAATAAAAATTTTCACCTTCAAAATGGTTTTGAGGAAATACAGATATATAGCTCTTAAAATTAGACACAAAGGCGATGTTGTAAACCCAACAGATTCTGTACTTGATGAAATACGAATCAATGTTAAGGAAACAGTGCTTTTCAAACTTTGCAATATGTCTCTACTGGATATTCTTGAACAAAGCAAAATATTTATTATAAGAGTTGATAGATCGGTATCTAGAGAATTAATTGAATCTCTGAAAGAAGCAAACAAATTGTCAAACAAAGTTAAAAATGAATTTGAAATATTGCTAGTTTCGGGAATATACAAAAGGCTATTGAAGAAGGTCCAAATTTTTCTCAACTCAGAAACGACCTAAGTTTTTAATTTAATTTTCCAAACGTTCTTTCTCTGGACATTCCTTTTCTAAATATTCTTTAAGGGTGCTTTCTACAATCATATATTTTCTTGATAGCCTTTTTAATATTGCTGGTGTGTTATTAAATTCTAATTTAAGTTTATCTTTAATAAACTCTGGAATATCTTTTGTTGGTCTAATGGGAAGATTCTTGAATAATGGATCGTACTCATTGTTGATTTCAATTTTGACAGTTGGGAAAGTTAGATTGGGCTTTTTAATTCTTTTTTTCTCTTGTTCTCCCGAATCTGCTTCAACAAACTCCATGACCCCACTGCTACTGTCCTCCTCTTCGGATTCCTCGGAATCAATAGACTCTGCATCGGGATCATCTTCCCATGTAGATTCCTCATCATAATCGATATCTTTAAATATTTTTTCATAGCTGATTTTGTGGTTTGCTTTGTTACCTGTTTGCTTGTAGATAGGTGGTCTAATGTCTTCAGAAAATTTAATAAACATCATTTTTACTGGATTCACAAGATCTTTTCTACGTCTTAAAGACTCAAAATTTGGGTTATTAAGTTTGTAGACATACACGCTGCTATCAAAATCTATTGGCTCAAATCGTTTTTTACTGTCTACTGATACTGTTTTTTTCTTTTCTTTGGTAACAAAATTCAAAAGAGAGAGATTGGCTGAGGAGTCCACTACACTCGTGGGTGGTTTCATAGCCAATTTGATAGAATTTACAATGGCTGCGTATTCTTTCTTGGGTATCCTAGACTTCTCATACAAACTACTAAAGATTGCAATTATTTTATTTACACACCCAAAAACCATCTCTTTGTTTTCATAAATCATTATTTGGTCTGAATTTTGTAAATTAGCCAACAAATTTTCTATTTCTTTGAATTTTGTAACAAAATTTTCATCGTAGGATTCATTTTCCGTAACGCTGTCTTTTGATTGCGATAGCTTTTTTCTCTTTGAATTTTCTCTCCTTTGGATGTTTTTTCTACGTTTTTTCACCAACTTGATGGCCTCTGCACTGATACCTTCAAAATTTTTCAATTCAAAAAGCAAATTTTTACCCGTACTACACTCCTTTTCTACTATGTCAAAATGTGTATCAATATAGTTATTTAAATGTTCCAAATTTTGTTTCTTAGTAGTCTCAGTTTTAATGTGGGAATATATAATTTCATATAGTTTTTCTTTGGCATATACTGGCTCAGAGTCCAATAAAAGAGACAAAATCTCCTTAAAAATTGCATCGTCGTTGGTCTGTTTATATTGTACAATCAGATTAAGTGTATGAGGATGGAGTAACATAGGGGATTAAATATTTGAATCTTTCTACCCTTTTGAAATGGAGATAGATTTAAACAATACAAATAAAAAATGATTTAATCTTTAATTGAATATTTTTTAAATTTATTTTCCAACGAATTTTATTTACAAAATCTTCTAAAAAAAACTGATAGAAACTAATGAAATGTAAAATACAAGATATTTTTTTATAAAAATTAACACAACAAAACAATAAAGAGATTGTCTTTGTTCGTAAATTTCAAGACAATATATAATTATCGTGATGAATTAGAGTATATTACTTGATACAAAATTCTCATTAAAAATTATATAAAACAATATCACACATTTTCTCGTTTTCTCATAAAATTTATTATTTGTTTAAAATTAAGGTTTTATCTTAATTATTCGATCTTATAAAAATTAAAAAAATTGTTCATTTATGAGATTTTTCTTTTTGGGGTTTACGATTATTTTTTTCTTAAATTTAATACCAGAGGTGTTTGTACTGTACCAATTTGTTAAAAAAACCTTCCCAGTTCTAAAACCCAATGCAAGAATCATAGCTTATTATTCCTTTTCCTTGGCTGTTTATAGCTTTTATAACATAGCTATCTTGGTCTATACTAAAGATCTAACAGGAATAATCTCGTTCATTATCACTCGAATAGAACTCTCTTTCTACCGTGTACTTTTTGCACTTAGGTTTAAAGAATCATACTATGCCTATATTATAGTATTCTTTAATCTATCTTTGTTTGTCTATTTGTACTTAAACTGGGAGACTATTAAATCTTTGATCCAACGAAGTTACAGTCGTAAGATAGGAGCTGATGTGAGTATAAGAAATTTATATCTTGTGAGATGTCTATACGGATCCTACCAGGAATTTACCTTCATTTTCTACATTAACGAAGTATTCTTTAGACTCAATGTTTTTACCTATTCAGCATTGTCTTCAGCTATTGTCTTTTTAAATTTACTACCAATTTTCATAACTTTGGTTGTGAAGAGATTCGAGGCTGAGAATGAAGACATGGATGCGAAAAAAATAGCATTTTGCTGTTTTATAATTATCGATGTTTCAATTCTTTTTACTTTAGTGACAGACTCACAAAAATCTAATACTCTGATAGCTAGCAAGTTTATAATGATATTTAATCAAATACATTTCATTATTTTAACTATCATGTGTGTTGTTGATTATTCTATATATGGAAAAGGATTGAAAGAAGCTTATAATAAGACACGAGGTAAAACCAAGCTTTGATCAGTATCATTAAAATGTACAGTTTAATGGGAGATATTGGTAAATTTAAACTATCTTATAAACAGAATTATGTTTTTAATTTAAAAGTATATTTATAACGATTAATTAATTGGTTTTATCAAAAAAACACACTTTCATGTTTTGATATGATTAATAAAAATAATCAGTCACTTAAAGATTGCAGTAAATGTCATTTAATATTTATAGATGAAATTAAATTGTCATAAAAAATATTAATATTTATATATGTCTAAATCGATTTAAATCAAGAAATGAGATCTGAGAATCAAATTTTCAAAAAAAAACAGTTCACAAAGTTGTATAAGCCAGGATAAAGCAGTTCTCTGTATTTTAAAGCTCTATAAGGTCTTGTAAATTTTTTACACTGTTTGTATAAACTGTATACAATGGTTTACTTTTTATGAACAAATACTTGATCTTTATTCTAAATCTAATACCGTTTGAATCTTATTAATTTAATGAAAACTATATAAAAATGTTTATCGATGAAGTCAATGCATTGCAGTTATAAAAACTTTTAAAACAGATGATTGTGTGTCAATTAAGAACGGTATCTACTTTTTCAATGAGAAGTACAGCATCAAACCATATTTCATTAATCACTAGGTCTAAATGTGAAACAAACAAAATATTAATTTTCCTTAACATATTTCTAAATATTTGGCTAATTTACTTGATAAAGCTTATTAAAATCAAATTTAATTTTAATCATAACGTTTAATTTGTTTTCTGAAACAAATAAACAAAAAAAAAGTATAAAAGCAACTCTTTGTAAATAAACAATGAGTTTTAGAAATATTAACAAAAGCAAGATACAAGCAAATAAAGAAGACACGTGTACTCCCAAAACAAAAAGGAGGGAGTACACATATAAAGATATACAGGAGATTGAGGACAACTATCAAAAATCATTATTCATATCCAGCACTTTCCAAACGCTAAGGCAATGGAAATTAGAGGATTTCTTTAGCAGTGAACAAAAGTGTTATAAACAACAAAACAAACAAACTAAAACTCCCTCTACATATAAGAAAATAGGAAGCAAAGTAGGTACAAGTGATTATTCTAAAAAAGATGCTAGTGAGCTTTATAGAATCAACAAAGAGAATGATTACAAAAGTACAAACATCAGTGTAGATGACACTTTAGAGATTGATAAGAATGATTTAAATGATGAACAATCGATATCAGATGTAGAGGCTGATCTTTCTGATGATACCTTTCAATTCAGAAGATTATATAATGACTTTTCATTTTTCAGTCACCTTCATGAATACATCAGATAACGATCTATTGAACCTATGACATGTACTTAGTTAAGTACAAGATGGAAGTTTCATTTATAGATAATGAACTGTTATTAAAAAACATCTCTTTAAAAATTGTAAAAATATCTGTAGTTTCACACAATAAACTTATAAACTTGTTTATTAATGGTAGGCACCACAGGGACACAATTGGTTCGAGCCAGAGAGTGTCTCTTTATAAAAAAAGAATATGAATATTTTATAAGACTCAAAAGTTATTTAGGTACAGTTTTACTCTTTATTCAATAACAACCAAAAACCAGATCCACTGAATATATTCTAGGCGATGACGGAAGCAAGTTTCATGAACTTTATACTTGGTTAAAGAAAAATACTACTTATGGAAAAACAGAAATTACAGAGAATCTTTATTGTAAGTGTCGCAGATACTTCATGACATCTGTCATTGATAAAGTACATCACGCTCTTCATTAATGATGACCCCCCCTCCCCATCAGTTAATTTATCACTATAAAAGACATAAATAGAGTCAGTGACATGTCCCCATGCTAGCCAAGTCCAATAAACATTCTTAATTGCAAATAGTATACATTCATTTACAACAGTAAGAATAAAAAGAAAGGCTGTAATTCAAAGCTTCGTATTATCTATTTCTTTGAAGACAAATCCATAAAAAATGCAACAGTTTACATAGTTTCAATTTCACAGAGGTTCCATTTCATAGGATTCAGACTCTGTGTCAAGTTTTAAACATAAATAATCTTGTAAAGTTTATTTATATATCAATATAAACATTTCAATCATCAGATTTTGGTTCTTTTCTCTTTGAAAAAAATTTTTTATGCCCAATGAGAAATATTCTTAACAATTTGGAGAGAGAAGAAATCATTCTGTGGTTGTTGTGTGAAACTATCCCCGCTAGGATAGTATCCTATAATGATTTAAAGTCATTAAAGAGAAGGGAATCTAAATTCTTCTACTGTAGTGTAAAAAGTCAGTTGTTATATAAAGGGGGTCCTGATGTGTATTTAAGATTTTTTACTCTTGATATAGAACAATTCAAAACGATTTTATTACACTTATATACGTTCAAAATGAATACAATGGAAGAGATAGACCCTATCATTTCCTTAAATCAAAGGCATATGGTATTACAACAAGGAAAAAATCTGATATGGTAAAGGGATGTGAAATATGTCAATCTCGTAGAGCCATAGTTACAAGACCCATCATTGCTGTACATCAAAGAGAACTTTATATTGTCGATCTAGTTGATTTTAGATATTACAGTGATGTAAATGATGGAGTTAAGTGGATGTTGGTTATGGTAGACACACTTTCTAAGTATATGTGGACTGTTCCAGCAATTAGAACCATATTTATGACTTTTGGGCCAAGTTTTCTGTTGCATTCTGATAATGGAAGAGAATTTTGCAATGAATCAATACCGCTGTTGCTTGAAAAGTTCCAGGTTAGACATGTAAGAGGTAGGGCTCGTTGTCTGTGGATATAATGTCAGGTGGGACGTGAAAATCAAACAATAAAATGGATGATTGGTTCTAGACTGTTGTCTTTAAATGCACCTGGGAAGTAGACCAATGTTAGAAGGTCAACTACATGCTCATATAATCATATGAGACATGATACGACATCTAACACACCATTTGTTTTGTTCTTTGGTCCTCCAATATGAGATTTAATGCATGAAGAACATTTAAACATGATAATAGAAGACTCAATTTGTGAAATTGACGAAGAGGAAGAAGAACCCATAGGAGATGTAGAGAACGTAGATATCTTAGATATTAGCAATTTCGAATTTATAGGACAAGAAAGGATTGAAGATGACAATCTCCCAATAAATATTAAAAACACAACTCTTAATGTTCAACTTTGAAATATAAGAGATTATATTATACAAGAGATTCGACACAAAGGGCAGCAGATCGTATGGCGGCTAGAAGCATGTTGCGCAATGATTACATCGATTTTCAACTAGGTGCTAGAGTACTAATAAGGCCTGAAATCGACAGTAACTAACAAACAAGATCTATGCCACTCTTTGATCATTTGAATACAAAAGACTATATTGTTTCTAAGATAATATATTCAACAAAGTTGATTATGGGCTGAAGATGGAATAAAGAAAACATAGCCACTATAGATATTATACGCCTGTGAAGACTTTGATAAGAAATGAAAATATTTTTTAAAAAAATTCCATCAAAAAGAAAGGATTTCCCTTTAAAAACTACAGTCAAACCTCTCTCTATTGTTTGCCAATTTTAAGGATTCAAAAAGAAATTGAAAAAAACTGAGGTCACTTTGGGCAAAATATAATGTGTAAAAAATTATGGCAAATAAAATTATGAAAGTTTCATACGTTTATAATGATCCAATTTATTTTCAAAATAATCCAACAATGTTTTAAAGCGATATCTTTTTTATCATGATTTAATGCATTCAACTATATCAGTAATAACTTTCTCATCTGAATAAAAATAGTTTTTTTAGTATCTCTACACTCTTTACTGCCTCATCTGAAGTTGCTGCTTCAAACTTTTTTTCCTCGGGACATTTCATCATTTTGAGCCGAAGAAGAGCTAGAAAAAAAATTTGTCCTCTTCTTGAGGCTGTAAATTACTACAGAATTCCCCCATTTTTTTTAAGTCTGGGTGGGGAGAAATCTTACATAGAGACTTGAATGTGTGCTTCTACGATCGCTTCCACACCAAGTACTGTGAGATTCTTACTCACTAAAACTCCCTTCTATTATGACCTCTTGGCAACAAGCGCGACCATACCTCAGGTGGCTTGGATTCCAGACGGCAAGCACCACTAGACAGCCAACATCCTAGTCCATAGCTAGGAGTCGCAAAAGCTCCTCTTAACGGGCGTGGCATCAACACTGAGCGGGGACAAAAGAGTTCACAGCATATTGTAATCCCTAACATATCTGTAGTATCACACCCCTTACACTACCAACGTATACATTGGATCAAGGAAAGCCCACCGAGCTCGG
>SBJO01000141.1:0-15725 GCA_015832245.1 Nosema granulosis
ATATTTGTAATCTATTTATCTATATTAAAGGTGAAGGATACGAACAAAAAGAATTCTATGATTTTATTATTGATCAAGAATATGAAATTTCGGAAACCCACCATGTACGCATGTAGTGGAAAACTATACTGGTAATATGTTAATAATATTTTTACTGAATGACCAGAGATTTAAAAGAGTTTATATACAGTAAATTTATAAATAACAACAGCGTAACATTTGTATTTATACAGTGAATTTTTAATCTTTTTAAAACTTTCCGAATGTATTCAATTAAAGGGGTTCGCTGTATTTATATTAATTTTTTTTAGAGTTTAATTATTCATTTTAAATTTAATATTCATATTAAAGATCGTTTTGTAAGAATAAATTTTATAAGAATAAATTGTAAACCTTTTATTTTCAAAAAAAGTTGATATCAAGTAAAAGACCAACCTGAGTTAAAAATCTTATAACAATTCTGGGTCCCACAAATGAATAGAAATATTTTTGCACATTAGAAAACCAACTATCTTTGCCAGGAGATATTAAATCAAAATTATTAAGTTGAGACATTTCATTGAGGTTCTCCGATGGTAATTTATTCTCTCCTACAGTAGAAGATATTAAATCAAAATTATTAAGTTGAGACATTTCATTGAGGTTCTCCGATGGTAATTTATTCTCTCCTACAGTAGAAGATATTAAATCACAATTATTAAGTTGAGACATTTCATTGAGGTTCTCCGATGGTAATTTATTCTCTCCTACAGTAGAAGATATTAAATCACAATTATTAAGTTGAGACATTTCATTGAGGTTCTCCAATGGTAATTTATTCTCTCCTATAGTATCTTTAATCGAAGTAGGATTAAAATCATTGTTTTGCAATATTAATTCATTTTTGCCCTGGTTTGATGGATTTTCATTAACGAAAGGCTTAGGAATCTCCGCAATCGACTCAATAGAAACTTGTTGAAAATCTGCTTTAAACTTTTCTTGACTTTCTGCAGTGTGAAGAGATTTGTCATGTTCAATTTTAGGTGCTCTTGTTAGAGGATGAAAACCAACAGACAACATTTCTTTTTCCGAGGTCGATTGAGATATCTTGTTTGGTGTTGCTGGTAAAACATTGTTTAAAGTAAATTCGGGTTCTGTTTGCGTTAATTTTTCTGCCAATTTAGTACTATTTATACCTACTATTGGTTTTTTCACTGTGTTTTTAAGATTTTCTTTGTTGTTGAGTTTGTTTCTTTTGACAATCTCTCCGAATTTTTCTCTTTTTTCTCTTACAGTATTTGATTTTTGACGCAAAAATTCGGCCTTTCTTTCTTCGTGTGTTGTTTTTTTAGCACACAAATTAGATGAAATGGGGGTTCCTGTTTTGTATGACCCTGCCTTTCTTAATCTAACATTGAACAATTTGATTTTAGTTGAACAATCATCTACCAACAAACATGTTACAAATACGTTTTGATTCTGTTTTGTGATTGATAAAGTGTCCAAGTTTGATTTGCTTATGATTAATGAAAAATCGTTATTGATTTTAAAAGATAAATTAAAATTATCAATTGTAGACGAGTCTGCTTTTAACTGTAGATAAATTCTAAATAGTTTCTTAACCTCTGTTATCTGATTGGAATAGTTCTTATATAAATCGGATGAGACTATTTCGCAATTATAGCTTGATACAATTACATTTTTTTCTAAAATCTTCAAATCTAAAGAATCAAGATTTATATCAACACCAATCAAAAAAGTATAATCCAAATTCTCAGCAATTATAGTCAGCAAGTTTAAAAGAAATAACAAATTTGTATTCATATGGGTTGATAAAAAATAACGAATTTATTTAAATCAAGATGTGTAATATTACAGATCTATTACATTCCTAAAAGAGACATAGTATATTTAAATTAAAACATGATGAAACGTAATCAAAGTATAAATATCGAGACCATTTGATGTGTATTTCATGTTTGATAATTTATTAGTAATATTTTTTATGCATTTATTATTTTTCAAAGTGATATTGCATGAATGATAAAGAAGTTCTTGAACAATTATTGTTCTGCAATTTGTGCTATTTCCCACACAAAGGAAAGACAGGAAGATCAGTTACACTGCTGATATCATACTGCATGCATCTAGTTTGTACATCTTGCATGCAAGACACGAGGATGTGTCCAGTGTGTGGTTCTGAAACCACGTTTGTTCAAGTAAGTAAAAGCATATCAAGACAGTTGAAAAAGAATGTATCAGAGTTATTTGTGAGACCAATAGATGTTTCTATGTTTCAAATAAGCAGTGCGATGAGCCTGGTCAGTTTTTTGATGGAAGAAGTTTCGTCGTACAAAAAGCTGTTAATTATGGCAAAAAATGAAATTTGTAAGCTTAAGAAACCGAAAAAAAATCTGCCACTACATGAAACAGAGAGAACCAATGACAAATACACAAACCATCTTTTTAAAAGAGACTCTAAAACAAATGCAGTCCTTAACTTCTCGAACTTATCGACATCCTCTGTAAACCAAAGAATATCACTTCCAAAAAACTTCAAACCTTACAAAAAATACTATCGAAAATAGAAAAACCTACAGGTACAGGTTCGATTTGTTTGATTTTAATTTAATGTGTGGGATGATTTGTTTACATTATTGATGTGAAGATAATTGGTACTTACGAATTTAAAAGAGATGGAGAAAGAGAAATTATGAAACCGATTTCAATGACACCAGTTTCTTGCACCAAAATGATAGCCACAGTGAGTCCACTGACAGACGATGAAGAGACATTGAAGGGATTTATCACAGAGGGTATAAGGATATTTAGGATCAACTTCAGCCACGGGACAACCGAAGAGCATGCGAAGACCATTGCCAACCTGAGAAAAGTTAGTAAAGAGATGGGTGTGGTGATTACAATATGTCTCGATACAAGAGGACCAGAATTGAGAATTGAAATAGCAAATACGTCTGAGATACCAATGAAGAAAGGGGAGAATGTTACTTTTATGAATGTAAGAAAGCCGAGTGGAGTATTCTTGGGAATTGAAGACTTCACAGAAATCACCCCGGGGAGTAAAATCTACTTAGACGATGGGATGATGGGCATAGAAGTAATAGAAACTACTAAAAATAAATGTGTGGGGATGGTTCTGAACACCCACAGGCTTAAGAACAACAAGAAGGTTTGCTTTCCAGGGACTGTTTTTAAGAATAGTATTTCTATAAAGAAAGATAAAGAAGACATCCAATTTGGAATAGAAAATGACATTGATATCATTTTTGCATCTTTTGTAAACAACAAAGAGGAGGTTGAAGAACTAAGAAAGTGGGTCCATAATAAAGACATTAAGATATATTCCAAGATAGAAACACTTCGAGGATATCACAATATTGACGAGATAATAGAAGCCAGTGATGGAATAGTGATAGCAAGGGGGGACCTTTGTGTGGAATTGAACTATAATGAGATGTTCAGTGCACAGAAAATAATTTCAGAGAAATGTTTGAAGGCCAATAAGCCGTTTATTTGTGCTACACAGATGTTGGAAACGATGATAAATAATGTAAAGCCATCCAGGGCAGAGATAACCGACATAGGGAATGCAGTCCTGGATCGATGTGATGGACTGATGCTGAGTGGGGAGACTGCAGTGGGGGAGCATCCTGTGCTTGTAGTGGAGCACCTAAGGAACATTATTAGTAATGCTGAGAGATTTTATTATGAAAAGGCACGTGTCAATTTCAAATGTCCTTTGATTCAACCCAGAAGCCAGAATACTTGTGTGATCATCCGAAGCTCTTCAGAGAAAGCCATTGATATTATTTACAGAAGACAATTTGTAATTCCAGTCTTCATAGTCTCAGATGATGAAAAGTTCCTGAGACGAGTCAATCTCTATCGAGGTCTAATCCCCCATCTTACCAAAGAGACAAGTATTCTGTACGTTATAAATGAAATCAAAGATCTACACGCCTTTGAAAGAATCTACTATGTTGAAATGAATGCAAATCATGCAGTACAACGAATTGAAGTATTTTAAAATATTTTTATAAAAAAACTTTGTAAATATTTTTGACTTTGTAAATATTTTTGACTTTGTAAATATTTTTCACTTTGTAAATATTTTTAACTTTGTAAATATTTTTCACTTTGTAAATATTTTTGACTTTGTAAATATTTATTCTTAAAAAAACTTTGTTTATTCATTTTGTAATTTTTATCCAAATAGAAGTTCATAAAGTATACAAATTATATTCAAAATAATCAGAGGGATTCTCATTACAGTTCGAACAGCATTTATCAAATCTACCAATTTTCTTCTTTTATCCCCCAGTTTGGCTCTGTGTTCTTGAGATAAAGGTAAGCAGATACGAGTAAGAAATCTTTTATCATCGAGAATTACAATAGAATTGGCCAAAAGCAAGAAGCCGTAAACAAGACCCAACAAGCCAAACATAAGGGTAGAATAAAAAAAATTAAAAACTCTAAACTGAATTTTGAAAATACACATTTATGCAAATTCTTTTAAATTTGCAAATTTTTTTTATGCTCATGGGCATAAACAGTAAAGATAAACGAGATATATACTACAAGCTTTCTAAGAAGAATGGTTATAGGGCTAGGAGTGTCTACAAGCTGATACACATTGATGAAGACTACAAGATTCTCGAAGGTTGTGAAAGGGTTGTGGACCTGTGTGGGGCTCCTGGCGGGTGGTCTCAGTATCTGGCAAGTAGGCTCCCCGGGCAGAAGATTATATCTGTGGATATCCAGGACATGGAGCCAATAAACGGAGTAACCTGTTTGAAAGAGGACATCACCACTAAGAAATGTGTAGATAGCATTTTCAATATCTTCCAGGATCTCCCAGCACAGTTGGTGCTATTTGATGGGGCACCGGATGTCACAGGAATCCACGAACTAGATGAATATCTGCAAGTCCAGCTGGTGCTTACAGCTCTCTGCATTACTCTGAAGATTAGTGAGATAGGAGGGAAGTTTACAGGAAAGATATTCCGAGGCAAGTACACGAAGTATCTTGTAAACCATTTCAAGAAATTCTACAGGGAGGTTTCTGTGGTGAAACCAAGAGCCAGTAGATCATCTTCGATAGAATGCTTTATACTTGCTCAAGATTTATACAACAAAAAAGATGAAATATTCCAATGTGATGGATTGATAGAAGATGTGGGGGTGACTGTGTGTGGGAATGGACCAGATCCAGATTTAACACAGAAGACAAACAAAGAAGAAGCCTTGAAACCCAAAGCAAAGCCAATAAAACCTGCATATTCCAAAGCCATAAATACACGAAGAAGTAAAAATTAGATTGCATAAAAGTAGATGCATAAAAAAAATTTACATAAAAAAAATTGCATAAAGATTCCGTAGATTGCATAAGCACTATCTACTCCTTTTTTTTTTGATTGATCATTACCAAAAGGAGATTGAAGTTTTAAAGGGTTTTTTTTTAGTCCTTATGAATACTCTTGCTATCATAGTAGATACTACAGAAGATAGAAGTATCTTGAATTTCTTCTCTCAGCATAATAATACTATTTCAAACACTTCTAAGATTATAATATTGTTTGTGGCTAAAGATAGGTGGTTTAGTTTTAATGAACCGAGGAGTATTCTTGCTTCTTTGGAGACTAGAAATCATTCAGAAGGAGTAGACAGGAAGAATATTATCAACTATCTCAGTGAAATTGAGAAGAGCTTGAGAGCAATCAACAAATCTGTTGAGATTGTAAAAATTGTGGTCTTTGGAACTGAGAAGTACAAAGTAGGAAAATGTTTAAGACTTTTAAAAGTAGAAATGTGTATGGTGAAGACCCGAAAGAGAAGCATTCTCCAGAAATTAATAACAAAATCTATGCATGAATTTATAAATCAAGATTTAAAAATACCAGTGATATTGCTCTAAACAAGTAGATTGATGCATAAACGCAGTAATGATGCATAAACAAGTAATATTTCTATAAACAAAGTAGATTGAAGTATTTTTAATACACTTTTCTAGAATTGATCTATCTTTTCACAAATAAAACTGGAGATGCTATCAAGATATTCTTTATCATTCTTATTGGTAAATCTTTTTTTGAATTTAGGAACCAGAGAGTAAGAAGGACTGAAGTAGGAGTAGAATGGATTGTCCTGTGGAATATCATCAACATCTTCTCTTCCACACAGAATTGCTGTTTCATAAGCCCAGCATCTTGCTACATTTGTAAGTGTGTACCCTCCGCCACCCAAAACCAGGAGAGGAATCCCATAAGACTTTACAAACTTCACACAGTGTGCATGTCCAGGGATAGACAGGTTGAATACCCCCAGGCGATCCTCAGCCAGTGAATCTGCTCCACATTGCATTACTATTGCTGTGGGTCTAAATTTCTTTACACAATGCTCCACCACTTGCTCAAAGATGTGGTGGTAGCCTGTATCATCAATCCCAGAGAGTAGTGGAACATTAACAGCCCTGTGATTGGATGTTATTAAAGAACCTGTCTCTGGGAAGAATCCCTGTCCGAACTTGTGGAGGGAGAGTGTAAGCACCCTGTCATTCGTAAGGAAAGCTTCTTCTACACCATCTCCGTGGTGGACATCTATATCGATGTACATCACCCTTTCGTAGGTCTTCAGTAATTCGAGAATGGCCATCACAATATCATTAACAAAACAAAAGCCACTGGGCTCATTCTTGTGTGCGTGGTGGAGTCCCCCAGCCCAGTTAACTACAATCTCGTACTTCTTGTTTGATAATAAACTGGCTCCATTGATAGTCGCACTGGCATATTTAGAACAGAAATCTTTGAGACCTTCGAAATTGGGACAATCTGAAGTCTCCACACTTCCAAGATTCTCGAGATATTGAGAAGAGTGGTATGTAAGTTTCTTAATCTCTGGCTTGATGATGTCCATCTGACGATCTAATTTAAAGGATTTTACTAAAGAATGTGTTACTGGGATTCTGAATGGTTTCATAGGATGCTTTGGTCCGTAGTGGTAGAGCCCCACACTCTCATCGAATATGTAAGCAATTGTCATAGAACTAAGAGGGGTAAAAACTAATAAAATCTACTATGCATAATAAAGATAACTTACCAGTTTAAAATCTAGTCTGCATAATAATAAAATTCATTTGCATAATAAAATTCAATGCATAATAAAATTCATTTGCATAAAATCTAGTCTGCATAATAAAATTCATTTGTATAAAATCTACTCTGCATAATAAAATTCATTTCATATAAATTTCTCCTTCTTCTTTTGCATAATAATATTTATAAATATCAAATGGATGGAATTCTGAGGATAAAAGATAGTCCATTTGGATTTTTGGGAGTAGATCTAAAGAATCATTGTATGATATTTCTCCTGATTCTCTAAGTTTCATCAGATATTTAAAAGCTAGTTTCTCTTCATTGAGACTTTCATTCAATTCAAATAAATATAAATATAAATATTCTAAATCTTCTCCCTCTATGCATAAATCTTTGTTCAACAAATCCTCTATGCATAAATCTTCTCTCTTGCATGAATATTTTATATTACAATAAGAATATACTGGAAATGGATCAGTTGGCACAACCTTTGAAATTTCCTCAAGACTTAAATTTGTTTCTTTAAGATATTTTCTATAAATTGTATCGTAGTACCCTCCAAGGTAGAAATATTCAAAAAGAATGCAGTTTCTTAGTTTTACTGGAATGGCTCGGAAGAGAACACTTCCCATTAAATCAAACTCACATTCTTTGAGACATGAATATTCTTTCTCCTCAAGAATGTTGAGAAGAATTTGTTTGCACGCTGATATTTCTGAAACTTTAAGATTATCTCCGAGACCAACAAACTTCATTTGAAAAAGGGGTGAGAAGAATTTGTTTGCACGCTGATATTTCTGAAACTTTAAGATTATCTCCGAGACCAACAAACTTCATTTGAAAAATGGTTGAGAAGAATTTGTTTGCACGCTGATAATTCTGAAACTTTAAGATTATCTCCGAGACCAACAAACTTCATTTGAAAAAGGGGTGAGAAACTTCCTGGATCAAAAACATTATAAAACATTTAATTTTTAAATAAACATTTTCTGAAACATTCTGTTTAAATTTAGAGAAATATAAACAAACATGTTGGTCCTGATTTACTTTTATGCAACCTCCGCCTGTGAAGTCTCAAAAGACGGTCTCACACTTGCTGAATTCTACAAACATGACAACAGTCTCCACCAACTGATGCAACCTCTTGTGGATGCTGTCTCTAACATCTCCTCGAGAAACAACTTAGGGTTGAATGTCCAGAGAATCGACTGTGATGCCTGTGGCTGTGATGGCATTGAAAGATTCCCAACTTTCAAACTATTTCGAGACAACAAACTAGTAGATTCTTTCTTTGGCTACAAGTCCTACGATAAGCTAGTTAAATTCCTCTCACTGGACGAGAAACTGTTTCATAGGTCTCCTGGGGAGTCCTCTGGGGAGATTGTAGAGCTTGAGGAGAGAGATTTCTACAGTGGCTTTGATGGTCCCTGGCTTATTCTATTTTACTACGACAAAAGCAACCACGATGAACTTCTCAAACAACTCCACGATGTATTTAGAGGAAGAATCAAATTGGGGAAGATCAAGCACACCCAATCAGGCTATTTAATGTCTAGATTCCATGTAAGAGCCTACCCAATGGTCTATGCTTTGTATAATGGCCTTACTGTCCCCTTTCTCGATGATTTGAATATTACGAATTTAATTAAATTTACAAACAGACTGTTAGAGCCAACTTTTAAAACAATTTCATACCAAGAATTACTCAGCCTATCCCAAGACAAATACAATTTGGAACCTATTTACGTAGTTCTTACTCGAGACCAAACAAAGGCCAATGAAATGTTCTTCAGATACGCCCACAGCTTCAAATTCAAAATAAGACTCTACAAATCTACTGATAGTGTTCTATTTGAACATGCACAAGTGTTTCCAACGGCCTCTGAAGACAAATTGGTGGTTTATAAAAATGGTTCATATTTTGCTTATGATGGAGATATGGGAGATGAGAACTCTGTGGTGGAGTGGATCTTCCACACACACTTCCCGAACGTAACACGTATCTCCAATGCTTCCTTCCACTCGATATTTAATGGTATTAAGCCTGTTTTTCTACTTCTTACAGAGGATGATAATTTACTAGAACAATTTGAATATTTCTCTAATAACGTACATCTTGGGAAGCCTTACTTGCATATCCTGTTTTCTTCTATAAATCTGAATGAGTATATGCTGTTTACGGCCTCCTTGCTTCCCAAGATAGAAGTCCCATCCTTTGTGGTGTACAATCCCATGGACAAGAAGTTCTATTACAAGAAAGCTTCTCTCACACGAGAAAACTTCCAACAGACTGCTGAAAATACTTTGAAACTCTTCGAAAGTGGTTCTCTAAAGCCTTATTCTAAGGAATCTCATATTAATTTATACATTGGAATTGTAATAGGAATATTAATTGTACTGGGAATATTAATAATGAAATATAAACAATAAAGATTATTAAATTAATATTAAATGTTTATAATATTTTATTAGATTATACTTTGTAATGGATAATTCGATCTAAATTTATTCCATAGCCGATGACGTAAATCTATTAAATGTTTGATTATACTTTTAATAGATTATACTTTGTAATGAACAATTTGATCTAAATTTATTCCATAGCCGATGACGTCAATCTATTAAATGTTTGATTATACTTTATTAGATTATAAAGTCCTCAACACTACGGCTAGTAGAAATGAGTAGAGAGAGAAGAAATTAACCCAATAAATACGTTTTATTATTAGATTATACTTTGTAATGGATAATTTGATCTAAATTTATTTCATAGCCGATGACGTCAATCTATTAAATGTTTATAATATTTTATACAATTGTTTTTTTAGTCCCATGATATTTGAAGAATACTTTACGAACCTTCTTAATAACCCAATGGACACTATTAAAATCATTGTACAAGTTATTGTGATAATAATGATCTTTAAATTCCCCTACAAAACTTCCACAGACATCATCGAGCTGGATGAGAATACTGTTAATAAACTAATTGATGAATTTCAACCTGATGATCTCGTAGAACACCTGCCACCTTCTCAACTACTCGATAGGAATTATTGTTTGGACTTCGTAGATCTAAGCAACTACGATGCTTTTAATATCAAAAACAACTACAAAAACGACCTCAAAGAAATTGTAAAAGAGTATGGAATAGGAACTTGTGGTCCTCCAAACTTCTATGGGACTTTGGATTTGCATATTGAGCTTGAGAGCACCATAGCCCAAGTACTTGGGACCGAGAAAGCTTTGATATACTCAAATTACTATTCTTGCCTTACTAGTGTCATTTCTTGCTTCTGCCACAACAACGATCGTGTTTTCTACCAGAAGACAGCCAACGAAGCCATTCTCCGTGGACTTTATGTGTCAAAAGCCAGAACCTTTGAATTTAAATCTCTGGACTCTCTCGAAACTATGTTGGAAATCTTCATAAAGCCCAATGTTCGGAATTATGTGGTTGTAGAAGGTCTATCTAAGAACACTGGAGCTGTTTTGAACCTGCCTTTGTTGTTAAATTTAAAGAAAAAGTATAAATTTAGAATTATACTTGACGAAGCTTACAGCATCCCTCTGGTTCACAAGAGAGGGCTGTCTGGGCACTACAATATTGATATTCGGGAGATTGACATAGTTGTAGGCTCTTTCGCATGCGGATTCCCCTCTAACGGGGGCTTCTTTGCAGGTTCGAAATTGGTTTCTGAATATCAACAGATCTCATCATCGGCGTATGTCTTCTCTGCATCTCTCCCAGCTGTGTTTACTAAATTCAACATGTTGGCTATCTCCCAAGACTACGACTGTGATAGACTGCGGTGGCTAACCAGTGTATTCCACAAAGAATTTGTTTCTGAACACTTCAAAATTGTATCCAAGAAAATATCTCCAATAATAATCATTGCAATCAATGAGATGAAAGTAGACCATCTAAAAGAAAAGAATTTATTGCAGTGTGTTTATTTGGCAAAGCACAATTTGCATTCTAAGAAAATCTATGTGGGAATTAATAAGAATCCCATTCCTTCCATAAGAGTGATTTTAAAGATTGATTTCTTAGAAAAAGATGTAAAAGAATTGGCTACTCTTATTTCTAAAACTTGTGAAGATGTTTATCTCAATTAAAATTCAATTGTATTTTAAAATATTTTTAATAATTATGTTGTAAGATGTCAGCATCTCCCTATAAAAGCTATCAAAACCCCCTAAATAACGATATCTCTAACACATTCAATTGTTTTTAAAGTTTGTATTTTATGAAATTGTCTTTTAAAGTATCTTTATCAATTGCCTTTTATTTTTTTTAAAGGAAATTTTATGAGATTTGTAATTTTACAAACTTTATTTTTTAATATTTCGTTGTCCGTTAAATTCACCAGCCCAAGAAGCAATGTAAATTTTTCTATTGTTGGTTGTGACAAAATATCATCAAGCAAACTTTCTACATCTTCCGTCACATCTTCGTCTTTAAAAATTTTACTCCTTAAATTTAAAAACTTCTTCTCCATTTGGGGGTTAAAAATTTTCACTACAAATTAAATTGTGTTTAACATAACAGGAGAGGGGAATCTTATCTAAATTATAATATTGTGCTTTTTTAACGATAAAATTGTTTAATTCAACATCGAATTTGTTTATCAGCACACATATTTGATTATTCTTGTTCAAGTAGTTCAAGGTTTAGCTTACAATTTTCGTGTAGAAATTTAAAATTTTTGAAAATGGCTGAGAATCTTTCAATTAGCGGTAGGGAATACATGTTTAGGAAATCTTTGTCTTCTTGGTGGCTCTCTGTGCATACTTTGAAGGCCTTTCCTTGGACTTCTTGATTGAGAAACAGAGAACTCTTACGAAATGTCTTGTATGACTTGTAGGTTGCTGAGATGTCTGCGATTTTAATTAAAGTCTTGAGTTCTATTTCTTTTATCTCGGGTCCTACTCCTTCCTTCGGTATGAGAGTCCTATCGACCTCTGTAAAATATTTACGGGTAAATTTTCTCAATACATCTTCGTGATACAAAAGATTTGTAGAATAAATCAGTTCAGTAAACAAATCCATGTATTTCATGATATTATTTCCATTATACATAAAAACATCCTTGTATTTGGTCATCTGCTGTTGTATAAGCCTGACGTGGTGCTTTTCTAGCTCTACTGAGTTGTTTTTGAAGTCTTTTGACCCAGGGTGCCCTATGTCGTGAAGGTAGCACGCCAGTAAAAATATCATTTTTTCACCTTGTTTGATCGTGTACATTTTGAGTTGTCTTAAAAAATATGCTCCAGTGTTTAGAGTATTCAAGGCATGGTCTGAATTGTGGTAAGAGACGGGCTTATACAAATCTATAGCATCCTTGAGAAAGTTTTTGAATCTATCTTTGTTAATATTTAGAGACTTGAGGTCTAGAGAAGTCTCAAAAAGATTCATAGCTATTTCTAGATTCTCTTTCTTTTCAAGATTGTAATAAAATACATAGAATGGTTGTTCATGTTCTGGGATATTTACCATTTAAAGGGTGAAAATATTTAGTTTATTAAGAAAACCGTTAACAGTTAAAAAAATCATAATTTTAAGAAAAAATGGATTTGTTAGACTTTACCGTTAAAAATATCGAAAAATGTTTATTAAAAATATTTACTAGTAGAATGTTTATTAAAAACGTTTATCAGTAGAATGTTTAATGTTACATATTATTTAACCAGTCATGTTTTGATGATCTACTAAGAAAAATAAAACACTGTTACTATCATTTTCGTAATAATGAGGATGTTTTTTAAGAAGAAATTCAATCCACCCGTCTAAAGCCTTAACACTTACACTTTGTTCATTGTAAAATCTAATAGGATACTCTTTAAGTGCTGAAAATGAAGTAGATGTCACATTTTTAACCTTTGAATAATCAGTAGAGGCTTCTAAAACTAAGCACACGTCATCTGTAACAGGATTATACTTTGTATATGTAAGTTTAGTTACATCTACTTTATTTTTCACCAACTCTACAAGTCGATTGAAAATTGTAGCTCTCCAGGTGTCTACAAAAGTGTAGCTTTGTAAATTTTTAAACCTCAAAAGCTTGAAAAGCGTTTCTAAATAAATCAATAAGCTGATGTAAACCTTTTTAAACCCATCTTCATTTTTAACCTTTCCAGTACTGATAAGATAAATTAAGCTATCTAGCAAAATTCTATTTAAATTTTCACTAGACAGGCTTTTGATATTCTTTATAAGAATATTTCCGTAATTAAAGAATGGGGAGAATTCATTTGGCTCCTCCCACTCCGATCGTTTTTCTTCGTCTTTTTTATTTTTAATCATTACAGTTACGTCATTTAATTCGCCGATTTCATTTATTTTCTTTTTAAACACACGTGCAGAGTCTTGGAGATACAAAATTATTGTGTTTAGATCTTTAAAAAACAACGGTAGATGGAACCATTCTAGATAGCCTATCAGCATTTTACCAACACCCACTTCTTGAATAAACTCTTTAAACTTTGGTTGTGATGAAATTTCAACTCTATCATTGCAACAGGTAATATACTTTACAATATCCCCATCAGCTAGACACCCGAAACCTCGACCCAATCTCATATTTTCTACTGTTTTTAGAATATCACTAGTCCCAAGCTTTGAATATTGATCTTTAAGCTCTACAAAAAGTTCTCTTAAATCTCCACAGGTATGAATTTTATCAATTATTTTCTTTATCAAACCAAAATTTCTTAATCTCCTAATAATATATGCCAAACTACTATTGGGCTCATCTTTTGTTCGTTTTTCTTCTTGAAAATTTTTAAATCTCTCTATAAGTTCCTTTTTTAGATCAAGATTAGTTTTAATATCAAATTTCTTTTGAATGTCTCTATGGCTTACCATTGAAAGAGATAATCTAACCAAATTAAAAATTGGTATTTCTTTGCACAAACAAGGAGCTACATTGTTGATATTAGTACAGGATCTAAATATAGAACTGTGTCTTTGCTTATGTAGATCAAAGGTACTCCTACATTCTATCTTTTGCACAGGCTTCTTAGTATGAGATATTTTAACAGACAGTTCTATTTGTGAGTCCTCTTTGGTTTTTATATCTAGCGCAATAGATCTCAAGTAGAGCCTTGAAAGGATTTTGAGCAATCTAATATAGCTAACAAGACAGCTAGAGTGTGTGCTTATATTTAGATTATTATCTAAATTAAAATTTGGTGTTATCAGAAAAGAGTCATTTGAATTAATAAATTTCAAATTTGATTTAAGAGATTGTTGATCTTGCTTTATTTCAAAGATAGAACCATTATATTCCAAATAGAACTTCTCTTTTTGAGAATAAACATAGCTAACGTAATCACTAAAATATAGATCTCTTACCTTATTCTTAGACATGAAACTTGGCACATCCTTATTGCAAGATAAATATACATACACGAAATCTTCTTCAATTTCAGAAAGGCCATCATTGTAATCTATAGATTCCACCATCTCGATTTTCTCAACTGCTCTATTCAACTCTTTTCTCAAAACCTCAACACAGTCTGTTGATGTTCTTAAAGAAACAAATACATCTCTAAACATTTGCATACTAACAACAACATTCTTTTCATCTCGACTTAAATTAAATAGATCCATATCTATCAATTTTAAAAAAGACAGACCTATAAATTCTTTAGAACGACAAAGATTGCTGAATATATCGAGGATTTTTTTTATATCTTCAGCTTCTTCGAAAGATCTACTATCTAGAATTTTTAAAATTTCTTTCTTCTGGCACAATTGTTGTAGTTCATTTCTATATTTTTGGTATATCACTATTTGAGAATGTGTATCATTAAAATTATCTGCACATAATATTGAAGATAAAATAAGACCTATAAAAAGACATATTCTCATGGGACAAAAATTGAAATTATTTAAATATTCAAAAATTTAAGGATTTAATTAATAGGAACTGTTTATTAAAATCCTTATTGAAGTTATTTTATCATTTCATTGTAGCTATTTATGAATGATAAATTAAAATTATTTAGAAATCATCAGCAATGAAACTTGGAATGCACTGCATCGATTACAAATCTGTCTGTAAAACCACGTAATAAGTATATTTAAATTACAAAATTATTCTTCAAGCTTTATTTTTAATATTATAAATTAAAATTAATTTAGCTAATTTTGTTTAAAAAAGAGAAAAGGAGAAATTAAAAACAAAGCAACTTATCAGCAATTTAGTGTAGATAAGTCATGGTGTTATGTAGCCAATCAAAGATAATAAAACATTATACGTCATATGATCTATTTTAAGGAGTTGGATTATACAATGTGTAAGAGTGTGATGTAAATATAGATAAAAAGATTTAGATAAATTAATATTGGCATTCTCCTATTTATCAGCATTATAATAGTACTTATGACAAACACTGTTTCTAGAACATCTATATTTTAATTTTTTTTTAATATGAACTTAGTGTGTACAAAAAATGGGATTTAAAAGGGCAGCTTTGTAAAATTTGATTTAAAATAGATATTTTAGCTGAGAAGGGGATTTTATAAATAAAATAATAATTTTTAATGATGAAGCTAGCTTGTCTAGGTGTGTATAGATTTTTAACCAGCAGGGATCGGCAACTCTTTGTCATCCGTTGTTGTCT
>SBJO01000142.1:4250-15640 GCA_015832245.1 Nosema granulosis
ATGGAGAAATAATTAGTGAATAAAAAAATTAGCATAAATAAAAAATTAACATAAATAAAAAATTAGCATAAATAAAAAATTAACATAAATAAAAAATTAACATAAATAAAAAATTAGCATAAATAATACTTTATGTGCATAAATAAAAAATTAACATAAATACTTTATGTGCATAAATAAAAAATTAACATAAATAATACTTTATGCATAAATAAAAAATTAGCATAAATAAAAAATTAACATAAATACTTTATGCATAAATACTTTGTAACATTAATAATACTTTGTGTGCATAAATAATACTTTATGCATAAATACTTTGTTTGCACTAATAAATTTTATTAATATTGTTATAAACAAAAGTTCGTTTTTCATATTCATAAAGATTCTCATTAATTTTTTCTAAAAGACTCTGTAGATTCATTTTAAGGCTTAATAGATAGTCTAAAATCTCAGGCTTTTTATCTGAGACGTACAATTTGTTTCTCCCTTCGACCTTTGTATTGATTTTGTAGACGTCATCTATCAGTCCACTAGCAATCTTTTTTTCTCTGTATTTGTTGTAAATGTTACTCTCAATCTTCCTGAACAAAGCTGTACATCCATTTATTCTGGATCTCAACTTTTCTGCCCTGATTTTCAGCATGTTGATCTTGTCCTGGAGATATTCATAGGAGCCATTGATCTTCGAAGAGACCTCTACTTGTTGTTTCTTTCTTTGTTCGATCTCCACGCCTTTGAGAATGACAGGCATCAGAGAGGGATCTGCTGTGAGAGACTTGGCCCAGAGATCTTCTGGAAAATCCATAGGTCGACTAAAAGGATGGTTTACTTTGTTGTAGAAGACGTATTTGAATTTATAAAATGGGGAAGTGGGATCATAGCACTTCTCCAGATTCTCAATCATAAAAACAAGTTCATTTTCATTTTGATTTAAATTCATAGGGATAAAAATTAGATGCATAAAAGTGCATAAACATAGAATTGAGTAAAACGTGACGCATAAACTCTAGAGGAGCATAAATAGGGCAGATATGCATAAACAAGTTATGAATAATTCTATTCTTAAAATTAGAAACAAATCTCAATTTTTTTTGTATTTTGCATCCTTATGAAATTAGAGAAGCTTGAAGTAATTACTAAAAAGAGAATGACACTAGCAGAGTTCATTATTAATGATAAAAATGAAGAACAACAGAGAGAAGCTTTGCTGAATCTAGTAGATCTTACAGAGTACTACAAAGCTATGGGAATCCACAGCAATCACAGTCTCAAACCAGTAAGCAGAGTAAAATACACAGGAGGTGCAGAAAGAAGAAATAGCTTTAGAAGGAATTTACAGAGTTTAAGATTGGCTTTGTTAGATGGAAGAAGCTACAAATTGAATTTTCCCCTGCTTCAATGCAATTTCAAAAGGGTAGATTTGATTTTCGTTCTGGCAATGGTAAAAGGAAGGACAGACATAGTCTACCATTTCTTAAACTACGGATTCCCAGGAGACATCAACTCCCCCATCTTTGGAACAAGACTCACCCCCTCCTACTTCCAGCTAGCCTGTGCTCTGGATTATGAAATACTATTGATGTTTCTAGAGTACTCTCCAGCCTTCCACCTGACTTGGAATGGACTCACCCCACAGATGATAGCTTCCTTCAATTGTTTCTCTCTGTACTACAAACAACCCTGGGAGTTTCTCACTACCACTCAGTACTTGCTAATGAACAGAGTGAGAAATATTTACTTGCGGAAAGACCGAGACGAGCCAATTTTTCTTCTGGATTTTATGTGCATGAACAAACACATCATAGCTCTCAAGAAGCTACTTGATAAGCATCCAGAACTAGCCAATCTAAGTAGATTCTGCTACATCAGCCACAGTAACCTGAATGTGCTTCGTATCCTCACAGGGTACCAAACAAGGCCCAACCAAGAGTACAGTGGGGTTACTCCTCTCCACATAGCAGCTTTCGAAAACAATATCAGTATCCTGGTTACTTTTTTGTATATAAAATGCAATCCCAATGTTCAAGATTGGGATGGTGATACACCACTGCACGTAGCAGCTAGAAAGAAGCATTATGCTGCGTTAGAATTGCTGATTCGATGTGGAGGAAGAATGGATATCAAAAATAAGGAGAATGTTTCAATAGAGGAGATTATCAAGGAACAAGGCTGGAAAAGAACCCCACCAACCTACTTTGGAACAGAAGTTCTCCCAAACATTATGGACATGGACAAAGATAGGAAAATATTCAACAATCTAAAACTAGTTCTAGACCACATAGTCCACAACACAGCACAAGCCGACAAGAGAAGATCTCGATTTACTATCATCAACCTTCTTTCATTCTCCAACAAAGAATCAGAAGTAGAACAAAAAATCAACAAGCTCCATTCGATCACTCCTTACATTTATCAAAAACACGATCCAAAACTATGTTTAGAACTATTCACATCACTTATTGAATAAAAATATGATAAAATTCATGTGCATAATAATATAATTAAATGCATAAAAGTAATAAAAATCTATATTAAATGCATAAAAGTAATAAAAATCACATTGGCTGCATAAAAGTAATAAAAATCACATTGGCTGCATAAAAGTAATAAAAATCACATTGGCTGCATAAAAGTAATAAAAATCACATTGGCTGTATAAGAGTAATTTTTGTTTTTGTTCTAAAATTCAATTTCTTTAAACAAACGTAGCATGTGGTTGATTGCATTGTCAATTTTTTTATATTCTTCCTCCTCTTCTTCTGTTGGCTTTGTGGTACTCTCTATTCCTCTATAGACAAGCTCATCATGAGATTCACTAATCACAACATCTCCTTCACCATGTAGCTTTAGGAAGTGAGAAGTTGTTACTCTGTCATCATTGTATAGAATGATCTTTAATTGGATTATAAACTCTCCCCAGCCTTTTTCTCTAAGCTCGAAGGGGAATTCTGTAATTAAAGTGTTGTTCGTAAAGGACTCGTGTAGCTTCCACTGCACACACTTTACAACATCCTTTGGAGCTTTTACATACGCTACCCACTCGTGTGTGAGATCTGCAGTGGGGTTTGGAACCCTGGTGGCTCGTGTACCAATTGTGATTTTACATGAAGAATAAGTTTTCATAGGGTAAATTTTTTACAGCTAATTTTTAGATCATATTTTTCTATTTTCTCGACTCCCCTGCAATGTTCGGAGACTTTGAAATATTAAAGAAATGCAAAACTACAAATGCTCGTGTCTCACGCTTTACTCTCAACAACAACACCCTGGATCTTCCCATATTCATGCCTGTTGGTACTTATGGTGCTATAAAGGGTGTCCCTGTGGAGGATCTAAAAGAGCAGATGATCTTGAGCAATACTTACCATCTTAGGAACCTTAAGAAAAATGTGAAAAACTTTATGAAATGGAAAGGAAGCATGCTGACAGATTCTGGAGGCTTCCAGATTGGTAGTCTCCCCAATGTAGAAGTTACAGAAGAAGGAGTGCTGTTTGATAAAAAGCTGTTTACACCAGAAGAGAGCATGGATATTCAGATGGGATTAGGTGCTGATATTATAATGCAGCTGGACGAGGTTGTCAATCCTAATGATCCAATAGATAAAATAGAAGTGGCCTGTAAGAGATCTATCAGATGGTTAGACAGGTGCATAAAGCAGGTTTATGGCTCAGAGGATGAAGAAAATCCAAAGAGAGTCAAAGAAAATCTTCCACAAATCAAGCTAGAAGCCAGGAATCAAATCCTCTTCCCTATTGTAACAGGGGGGCTGGATGATTCCCTGAGACAGTACAGCATAGATGAGATTGTAAAGAGAAATCCCAAAGGTCTTGCTATAGGAGGACTCAGTGGGGGAGAAGCCAAGTCTGAGTTTGCTCGTACTGTTTTGTACTGTACTACACATCTCCCAGATTCTATTCCTAGATACGTAATGGGTGTAGGCTACCCAGAAGACATTGTTATATGTTCAGCACTGGGAACAGACATGTCAGACTGTGTGTATCCCACAAGAACTGCTAGATTTGGGAGGATGTTCTCAGACACTGGAGATATTTATATCACTAACAAGCTTAAAGGAGAGACTAAGAAGAGACAAGATTGTGATTGCTTTACTTGTAAGAATTATTCTCTTGCTTATTTATCCATGCTTAAAGGTACCACAAATTTTTGCATTCTAACAACTATCCACAACATGCATTACATGAGAAATCTTACTAGAAGAATTAGAGAAGCCATTCTGAAAGATGAATATCCTGAATTTATCAAAAACTATATGAACACACGCTATGAAAAGGTCCCCGAGTGGATTGTAGACGTTCTAAAGAAAGTGAATGTGGAAGTTTAAAATAAATTTCATGCATAAATAATTTTCTACACATAAATAATTTTTTTGCATAATTTTATTCTTCCCATGCATAATTATTTAAAAAATTTATTTGTTAACAGCACGTAAACAGCCCAAAGCAACTATATCGTCCCTTGATAAGTTTTTTGGGATTTATTACTGCTTCTATTGCTACATTAAAAACTCTATTAACATTGGTAAATTCTATTGCAGATGTCTCTACATAACCAAAAAGTTCATTCTTCCTTACGATATCTTCTGTCACATCTATATCTATATAATCTTCGTCTTTGAGATCTGCTTTGGTAGCACACAGGACTATTGGTTTCTCGAACTCCTTTAGTGGTTCAAGCCACTTCTTGATATTGTTGAAGGATATAACATTGTTTATGGCATAGCACAGTATAAACACGTCTGCTTGCTGCAATGAAATAGTTCGCATCTTTGTAAAATCACTATTTCCTGTTGTGTCCCATATACTAACCGTGTATAATTTGTTTTTGTACTCTACTCTTCTTCCATAATTATCAAACAATGTGGGAATATAACCACCCGGGTTTCTCCCAGTCACAAACGTAGTGACCAGCCATGACTTCCCCACAGATTTATCTCCTAATACCACTACTTTTATGGTCTTCATGTTCTTTGTTTAGAAAATCTATTTTTGTTTTAAATGGATGATGAGCTCCTCGCTCAATCAGATGCTGTAAATTGATACATGTATAAGTCATTTCTTCGTAAAATACTTCTATCAAATCATCTTTCTCATTCATTTTATAGGGGATTAAAATCTAATAATAATAATATTTGTTATAATATTTGTTATAATATTTGTTATAATAAATCAATATATGAAATTCTTAAAATCTATTACTAATATTACTTGTAATATTTTACTTCATTTAGTCTTTTATACAACATCTGTAACAAAAAGTTTATTTTAATGTATCTTTGATTAAATATTACCCTTTCTTAGATATAAAAATCAAATTGACGAATATACACTGTTAAGATTACTCCTATACTGTTTAAATAACAATTTAAAAGTGATATCTTTTAAAAATAAAGCATAGCCCAGTTACTCCTATACTGTTTAAATAACAATTAAAAAGTGCTATCTTTTAAAAATAAAGCATAGCCCAGTGACTTTTTAAGTTCTTTATATGTGTGTTATATACTTTTCGTAGATTTATTGCATCTCCCTACAAAATATATTGAAGAATAATTTTTAAAAATAATTAATAGTCTGGACTTTTACAACATTAATTAAAATTATTTATTTAATCAGGATAGTTTTTTCTTTAGGTCCATCTTTATACTTAACAACCCATTTTGGACATTTAGATAACATGTACTCTCCTATGATTATAGATTTATCCCGAAGACTTATATTGTTCGATTTAATGTGTGCATCATTTTCAAGTGCAAACAACTGAGCTGAGTCGACTTTAGCTTTTGAACTCTTTGAATTTTCAAATTTGATCACAAGAACTTTATCAATAAATATTTTTTGTTCTTTTTTGTATCTATAATTGCTAAGCATGTTGTACTTGTTTTTCTCTTCAGGTCTTCTTAAAGACTCACAGAGCTTGGAGAAATCTTTAAGACAATCAAGAGCTTTTACTAACTCTTCTCTTGTTAGCTGATTGGAATTGTATTTTTTATTCTTTCGGTGAAAAGCTAATGTTTCAAAGAACTCCATAAATGTTTGAACACCAGTATTTGCATCTGGATTAAAAGATATAAAGAACTCTTTACAAGACTCATATAGCTGCTTCAAAGAATTAAAATATCCTAATTTACCAACTTTCTCTAAATTCTCTATTTTACCAAGCTCTTGTCTCAAACTACTGTTTGTAAATCCTTTGGTACAGTCTACAACAGCTTTACTTATCAAATATATTAAAACCTCATTGGAATTTTTACATAATGTGAGACTCCAATTGTCTTCTTCAATTAAGGATACGTATTCTTCTACGTCTACTGTTTTACTACCATTTTGAGAAGTTTTGAATTGATAGGTGATCTTTGCAACTGTGTTCTCATTCCCATGTGCTTCGGATTTAAAAATATTTCTGACTGCATTATAGTCTATTACGGAAGAAATGACGCTTAAATTTCGGTTATAATCACATAATCGACCTGTGACTCCTTTGGATATTTCATTAATACCCTGTATTTCTAGTTTTTGAAGCTCAGATACTCCACTTACACTATCTTTTCCCACTAAATGGTTAATGAATCCAGTGGTTTCCGTTGTATATTCTTCTCTGCTCAGGATCATTCCCATAGAAAGAAAAACTGATAGATTCATAATTTATGGGGTAAAAAATTATATTTATAGTTTTAATTTTAATTAAAAAGATTTAATTTATTAATAATTTTTTAATTAATTTAATATCACCCGCATTTCAAAGACTTATTATATAACCAACAAAGATTTTATGTTTAAAACGTAGGTGAATGCGCAATAGAAATCTTCATACGGTTTTTATTGACCAGAATATCATTCTATAAAATATTTTGATAAGTTAATAAAAAAATAAAGACAAATACGCGGTCAATTAATGTAAATTTAGCAATTTATAAGTAAAACAACTATTAAATGAATGAAAATATTTTTTATCAAAAATTTATCATTATTAGAAAAGGAGAATTTATCAATAGAAAAGAAGTATAGTAGTCATTTTGTATATTTTTATCAATATTATGTCCTATTTTCTCAAGAAATGTATAAACCATACTGTAATATAAGATGTTTGTAATTTTTAAAAAATGTTCTCAATATTAACATGCAAAATTCTCTTGCTTTTACTCCTTGATAATATATGAATCTTAAACTAGTTGATTTCAATCTTTTTTTTGATTTTTGAAACTATCACAATACGTGGACACATATTTTTAATCTAAATTAAACAACTAATTTTTATGAGCTTTCACAAACTAAATTTGAAATACTTTTATTTATAACCTATCTATAGCGTTTATCAAATCATTTAAAACGACAAAATTTTGTTTAAAAATACTGTTGGAGTTTATCTACGTATATTATAATTGATAAATTAAAAAAAGATCACAAATATTTTTAATATAGTTTTAATTACCTTAGAAACATGTGATATTTCTATTTAATTCTACAAACTTAATAATTGCAATTTTTAAGAGGTTTTCAATTCTCTTATACTGTAAATAGGCACATATTCAAATTTGTGGTAGGTTTTATCTTTAAGAAAAAAAACACATTGAGCAACGTTTGATATGGCATTAAAAATGTTAGCTACTGTTGAAAAGTGGTATTTGATTAAAGGAAACTTTTATTTAACAAAGGATTATATTCAGAGATATCTATTAAAATATCTTTTGAACCATCTCTAACTTTCACATAATGAACAGGTTGTTGAGATAAATCAAATAGTCTTATGATTATAGAATCATTACGAATCTTTACAAAGCTCCTCTTTAGTACTTTCTTATCTTTTGTCAACAATTGTAGAGTGTTCTCATGAGCATAAAAATACATAGCTTTTGAAAAACTGATTTCTAACGCCTTATAAACAAATATCTTTTGTTCGTTTGAATATTTATAGCATGTTAACATGTTGTACTTGTACTTTTCATCTGGTTTTCTAAGGTATTCACAGAGTCTTGAGAAATCTTTAAGACAATCAAGAGCTTTTACTAAATCTTCTCTTTTCATACCGTTAATGTTCTTCGATGAGCATACTTTAGTTTCAAAAAACTTCATAAAGGTATCAAACACATCGTTTATGTACAATTTTTCATTTAAGAAGAACTCTTTACAAGAATCATATAATTTTTGTAAAGATTCAAAATATTCCAATCTTCCAAATCTATTTAAATTTACATCTTCAATTTTAAATCTAAGAATTTCTTTTTGCAGACTACTTGCAAATCCTTTAGTACATTCTAAAACACCATTTCCAATCAAATCTCTAAGTACCTCTCTAGAGTTCTTACACAGTATAAGACACCAATCATCTTCTTTGATAAAAGATACGTAGTTGTTTAAATTCAATTTGTTGGTACAGTTTGTGTAGTACAGAAAATTGTAATTGATATTTGCTAAGGTGTTCCTTCTCTCATCTGATTCGGATAAGAATATATTCCTAACAGCATCATAATCTACTATTGAAGAAACAACTGTGTTATCTCGGTTTAGATAAAAGAATTTTCCAGTTGTTTTTTGAGATTCCTCTTTAGTATTCTGTATTGCCATATTTTGTAGCGAAAATGGTCCACTCACACTTTCATCACCACAATAATGTCTAAACAGACCACATGTTGATATCTTATAGTCTTCGCTACAAATAATCCCTATAGAAAAAAGAAAGATGTTCATAATTATGGGTTCGTAACAATCAATTTTTAGTTATAATTTATTTTTTAAATTAAAAATAAATTTAATTAATAATTAAACAAAAAAATCTCATCGTATTAATAAAATCGCTTTGAATTTTTAACTACAGCAAGATGAAAATAGAGTTGTTCTTCAAAAAAATTCCTAATCTATACAATTGACAGGTTTTTTTTAAATTTTTTTTAAAAAAACAAAAGGTACTTAGAGCTTTTTATGATGAGTTCAATTCATTTAAACGATCTATGTTACTCTACAAATTCCAACTTTTTGTTGTCTTTTACTGATAAATTAATTACCTAAAAAACTAGGTTTTAATTTTAATGAAGATTCTATTTTATACGAATAAACAAAAGTTTACATTTTATCTTTTTAGTTATTCAATATATATTTAAATTTATAAATATTTTTTTAAATTCATAAAAGAAGAATATGTCAACTCTCTCGTTGACTGCTCCTACCAGAAATTTCCTACTACATAATCAAGAAAGAGTATACTAATAACCCAATAAATCTATTTCACGTTTCTTAAATTCAGACCTTTTAATTTAAAAAATTGTAATTATAAAAAAATTTAATTTAAAGAACACAATTAAAGATTGAACTATTAAACATTATTTAAAGCAACCTTTAAATTTGTAAAAATTTTCATCATAATATTACCTTTAACATTAAAAGATGCCTCTATTTTACTTTTAAACACAAGGGGTGATTTAAAATTTAACCATACTGTTGTTTGCGAATTTTAGGACAAATCAGTGCCCTAAATTTTTAACAGATAAAAATAATAAATTATTTAAAAAAGAGATTTAATCGATAATATAAGATCCTCTGAGTTTTTTTGCTCTTGATTTATAATAAGCCTGCTTGAAGTATATGAAAGCTAACACCACATCCTTATCTACGTATGTTAAAAGCAGCTACACTTTTTCTAAATGGTAGAAAAGCGATTCGGCTCTAAATACATCTGCAGTATCACATAATACACTATCTACTGACGGTAGGCTTATATCAGGAATTAATTCTCCTTCAGAGCTTACATCTAATATCGTTTCTTCACATAAAGCTTCTTTCAAAGAGGGATGTATTAATTTTTTCATTGATAGGAATATATTCCTACAATTTATAAATGTTTCTGTCTTGACATTATTTCTTGCACCTCTTCTCAACTGCTAACATTTAACAATGACAAGAAATTAAATGATTTCTTTACGGTTATTTCATCTTTAATTATCAACCAGTCACAAAATCACTTAAATATTTTGCGTACGTTAGTTTTATTTCATGTAGGATCCCTAAATCTAAAGGTTGAAGAATAGAGGTGGTATTAGGGGGTAGAAACATTTATCTGATATTAGAGAGTTTCTCAACCTCGTATCCTTTGAAATTATCAACAAAATAAGAATTTTACGGCCTTGGAAAACTAGCTCTTGGTTTATTGTAGTTAGATGGTTTAAAAAGATACCTTTAGAAAGCCAAGAAGAATTGTTTGTACTATACATGATATTACAGAAGGCAGGTTTTTTAACCCTAAAAGCTGTTGGATTTGCGCCTTTGCCAATAACAAGTGGGTCAATTATTCACCAAACCAATTTAATACCAACAAAAGAGAAATTCAAACCTTATCTATTTTAATTGTCTTCTTCATTGGTAATGTTGGATGCACTGCATCTAGACTATAGCGTTGAATCCTATTGGTCGCTTTGAAACCAATAATTCATATACATTGAGTTATAGGTTAAATAAGCACCAATAATGTTTATATAGAGATCAACAAATCTTATTGGTCTCTAAAACTATATAAACATCAAATTTTCAATAAACATGTTATTTCGAAACCATTTGTATTCTGTACGCAAGGCGGCTCAGGTTAATGAGCAGGCCGGCAAATCCAACCGGTAACGTAGATTTTTTGATGTAAACGCCTGTTTTATCCAGGCTAAAATGTCTTCTTCTGAATATTTTTGTTTGATCAGATCATATTCCTCAAAGAAGGTTAGTATTCCACCGTCAATGCCGAGTTTGTTTCTCCAGAAAGTGTTTTACATAAGACAGAATTTCGTTTTTAAAACATCTTAAAGGGTAGGTGTGATCTTTATATTACAAGAAGGATTATTTTTGCACGTTTTTTGAAGCAGGATTTTAATATTCCTCTTAAAGCATTCCCTCCAATATTTCTTACTTTCTTAATATTAGATAATATATACTGATATATATCTAAAAACTTATTTACATATGCTTTGTTACTGTTATACCTATCTAATATTGGATCATCGCTTGTTAAATTTAGAAGTTTCAGTTAAATTCCTAATCACCTTAGAAGTGTCTTCGAGACTATTTTGTAGTTATATTAGGGGTTGAAATCATTAATACTAGCCTTTGAAATCTCTCTTTTCTCCATTCAACGTAAAAGTTTTTATCTATTTTTTGATTCTTTTATTTGGGTGCCCTAAATTTTTACTTTAATTTTTTTTTGGTTGGTTTGAACGAATAAAAAAAAAGTAGAAAAAATGCCCTAAGTTTTTACAGCTAAAAAAAGCCAAGTTTTGTTTTAAATAATGTTAAGTGTTCATCGAAACAGTAAAATACGATCAAATTATAAAATGTTATTGTGCATTAAATATAAAAGAATCTCTGCATATTGCAGGGAAATTACGTTTAAATTTTAC
>SBJO01000143.1:0-15635 GCA_015832245.1 Nosema granulosis
CTTTGACCACTTGCGAGCAGTGGAGGTCGAAAAGAAACATAAATACGACCTCCTAGCTAACCACTGTGGGGCCTTATACAAGTACAGAACAAGAATAGTCCCATACGTGATGACTTGGGATGGGTTAGTGACAACTTATCATCGAAACTACAGTAAGGAGATAAATATAGACAGACTAACCGAGGCCTATATACAGTCCAAGGTCCTCAAAATGACACTAGAAAGTTTATCTATGGAAGCTCGAAGAGGATGCATCATTACTGACATAACTCAAGAAGAAAGCACAGTCAGCAGATCTCCCATCGCAAAGCCATTGACTATTCATCTTCCAAACTGTGAGAATATTTAAAATAAGATACTTAAAAAAAATTATACCCAAATAAATGATATTTATCACCAAAAAAATAAAAATAAACAAATTCTTAATTAATCAGCTAAAACAAATAAACAATAAAAGACTAAGCTAAGCGTCAAAACTTCTCGATAAGTGTGTGGATATCATAGTTTCATTTGACAAATCATTTCAAGATTCAAGTATCGGGTTAAGTGAATTTATAAATTTTAACTCTTTGAGAACATCATAATATATAGTTGTTATTGTCGTAAATAAATGGTTTATTGGGAGCTAACATGCCCTGCTTGCGTGCAGGGTATTTATATCTTTAATTCTGATAGGTTTCATATCAGATATCAGTAGAGAAATGTACTTTGGATGGAACCAATAGATTGCTGGTATGGAATCAGTGTTAGATTCGAGAATGTTCTGTATAATGGTTCGACAGTTATAATTAGTTCCTACCATTGACTATTTTTGCATTTAATTTCTTTTTATAGAGAGTTTTAAAAGATTTTATAATTCCTTGGTCAAGCGGTTGTATCATCGATGTCAATTCAATTGGAAAATAAAAGAGCTCTATATTGTTATACTCCACATCAATTAGATAAACTGGAGTATAGTCTGCCGTTAAAAGAATACTTTTGTTTTCTGCCTCATTTTCTCGTTCAAATCTTCAACCCATGATTCAAATATCTTCAAATTCATCTATGCATTTGCATATTTAATTTGAAGCTTAGTGAAATTGTGACTTTTAAACCCCTTTGGGCTTGTAATCTTTCAAATAAACAATGTATCAATTTTCTCTCCTTGCATACTTACACAAAAAATAATGTAACTCGCTCATTGTTAAACTTTCAACTAATGCAAATTCTCATTTGTGCCAAAAAGTGCTATAAAATAGGGTGTACACTTATAGAAAAATCTATTTTCGCCACAATTAAAGATGTTTTCAGCCGAATGTTACTTCTGTTCTAATTTGTAAAGATCTTTAAAAGATTTTATGAGCTCATGGTTCACAGGACCCGATTCTTCCTTTATGAATTTGCTACTAATGTTATGTAGTGTTTTGAATTTATCAAACCAATTATTGGATGCCTTAAAGATATCAACTTTATAGATCTTTGCCAACTCCATTGCTATTTCTTGTATATTTGAATCTTGAATGGTGCAAAATCTTTATCTCCTTGTCAGGTTTGGAAGATTGTTTAGTAAAAGTAAATGTTTTATTTAGCTTCTGAGAGTTCGTCCTGTTAGTTTTCATCTTCATGCCCTTGTTTTTACATTTGCTTTTATATTTTTAATAAATTAAAACACAAACAAATAAACAAATATAAATTAAAATCATAAATTCTAGGACATGATAGGTTAAGATTAAACATAGAAGAAAGAAATAAACAAACAGTTACTAAGAAGGAAGTTATGAAACAGGCGTTTCATGACACTTCTATTATTAAATCATTAAAATAGTTTTCATTATAAATAAGAGAAAAAAAATTGTTTCCAATTTGTTTCCTGCCATTCTCGTCTTCAGTAAATATTTTTTCTTTATTTTTTAAAATGTCCTGCAAAATATAAATAGGGCAATTGAACTCAATACTCAGCTCTCTTGGTTTTAAAGTAATATTTTTTGTTTAAACAGTAAAATCTCCATTTTTCTAGTTGTTCTTGATGAGGACTCGGTCATTTAAGGCTCCCGGAAATTTCCGCCCCAATTTTTTTGTCAAACAAAAATTGAAATAATAAAAATAATTGTTGTAAATTAAAGACTGACTATTGGACGTAAAGTTGTTTAATTGGTTGTTATCCGACATCCCCATCGGGGTTTCGTTTATTTATGTTTTTTTTTCTTGTGATAAATTGACTGATGGCGAGAATGTGATATCAGATTTAATTTATGTTGATATATTTGACGAGTCCACACGACAATAATAAAATAAATATGTAAAATTAAGAAAAAAATTTTAATCAAGACACTAATTATATTTTCTTGCGATTAGTTCAATAAGATCTTTATCTCTAACTTTATGCTCAACCAGTAAAAACTGCTTAAGAGAGGAGGGGTACTAGGTGTTTCTTGGACGGTTACATATATGTCAAGCAAAGCTTTTCTTTTTTCATCATTCTCGAAATCTTTTTTTTTTGAAGCTCAATCATTAACTTAAAAGAGGTGGGTGCCCAGGCGAAGAAAAGACGGCATTAAAGCTTCTGTTATAACCTTCACATATGTTTGTTGTCGAGAGAGTTATATTCGATACACTTTCAAAGGCACACCATGGAAGATCTCTCATATTCAAGTATATTTCTTCAAAATAACTAAAGAACTTATTGATCATGAGACCATTTCCTTCTTTCAAATAATAGTCTTTCACCATTATTTCTCCTTTAATAAGGTTGTATATCACAGGTATCCTCTCATATCTTATAAATACCAAAGCTAAAATTTTTCTAACGTCGAATCCAAATATTATTATCTTGTCTGTATAAAATAGACAATCCCAAAGAAGAAATCTTTCGTCAAATAGCTTTGCCGAAATGGAAAAGGCAATGTTTGATAGTTAAGTTTGAAAAACTTGTTCTAAAGGCATTCTTTATCGCAACTTCAAAATCGACAACCAATATCTTAAGCTGGATATCACGTATTAACTTTTTCAATTCCTCTAGCATCATCTTGTAGGTCATTTCGAGTTTATTCGGAAGCAAAATATATATTAACGGTAAAATTCCACCATATACATTGCAATGAATAATGAAAACTAGATAAAACCCATGTGGTGCAGTTTTAAAAGTCCCATCACAAAACCACAAGGTCGATTCCTTAATGTGCTTAATATTTGTTGTACTAAAAAACCATCAATTTTGACCCATCCTGAAATCTTTTATCTAATTGTAGAAACCTTACACTGTCATTGGTTAGTTTAAGAGCTTCAGGTATATCATTAGAGTCACAACAGGAGTCCACATATTTATTCTTTTTTATATAAAGAATTGTTCTGGAAACGTTTTGGCTTTCACCAAGTGTTGACTTCTCGTTTTGATCCAATTTTTCCGTACACAAAATATAAATATCTGTGGGTGTCATTGGAAGCGTTGAAGATACTGATCGTATCTCTTCTCTCACATTACATGCCGTTATTTCTTTATCAACAAGGCCTTCGTGGTTGTGTTCATGTTTTGGTGTAACGCTTTTTCCATCAAATATATGAATACGACCTTTACAAGTTTTCGTATGACATCTATAGATTTCCGGTTAAGCTTTATCCTTGTTAACCTGTATAAATATCTACTATAGATACAATTCTTCTTGTTTTTTGAAGATTGTATCCAAATTATTTTCTCCTCCTCCGTCATAATAATGGGTTAAAAATTTTTCTTAAAAAAATTTTTGGGGCGGAAATTTCCACCAACGGTTTTAAAGTAATTTTTTTGTTTAAACAGTAAAATCTCCATTTTTCTACTTGTTCTTGATGAGGACGCGGTCATTTAAATATGAAAAATTTCCGATATAGAAAGGTTTGACGTCTAATCCCTCCAAAGATGTTTTTTAATCCTAGTAATTTTCACAACCTGTTTTGCAACCATGTGTTTCAGTTATTAAAATTAAAAAGATATAATTTCTCTTAATTAGAGTTGAGACAAAAATAATATTATTTGGAGTTGCAATGTCATTCCACGGCATCTTTAACCCGTCTAAATGCCGAACCTTAGTAATATTTATACGAATCTCTTGATTATTGTGTAGATCTTCTCGTTCACGACTTGCACTATTTCATACGGCCATCCCATCTCGTGTTTAATTTATCAGGGAATGGTGTTTTATCATAATGTCCCACTTTGTAGTTATAGTTTTTTTATCGAAATTTATTTCTTCCCTACAGTTCCTTCATATCAATTTGTTGTTTTGCGTGTTTTATACAGTCTGGATTTAATTCAATATTAATTTCTGAGTTGATTGTATTTGCCCGAAAGCTATTTCATGTGGTTACATTTCTATGACTGAGTGATATGTGCAATTTAAGTTTTACTTACAAGGTTTAAGGGTCTGTTTAAAAGGGTTGGGTTTGATTACACCCTAAGAAACTTCCAATGGTTTGGTTTAAACTTTTTACTATGCAGTATCCTGTTTGATTATAGATGCTACTTCTGGTTTTTTTGTAAAATAAGACCCTAAAACTGCGTTTTCTGCCGTTTTTGACAAAAACATTAAAATTCGAAAATCAGACCGGTCTTGTTTTCGAGTACATTCAGGACAAAATATATTTTTTTTAAAAACAGCTTTATTAAATTTATATCCTCGAAATACGTGTGGCAGAATCAATTATTTCGTCGGTTTTATTCGTTTCATTCAATATGTCTTGTAATGTAGAATTAAAACTGTTACTATCTTGTACGTTAAACCCTGTTCTGGACACACAACATAATTTAAAGTTTTAGAAACAATTTCTGGTGTGATTAGTGTTGACAAAGTTTGACATAAGGGTATTTTTATTGTATATTTTCTTTCAATAGTTATAGGAACAACATCCCCTCTTCAAAATACTATTATGATACTTTTCGAGTTTTCTACAATTTTTTTCTTCATGTCCTATCATGTTACACTTTCTACAAGATACAAGTATGGTCGATCTTTTTATTGCTCGTTTCTCATCATTGATTATTATTTAATTGATGCGAGCCTCAAAGTCATCATAGTTTTGGTTCAAGGTTAACAACACAGAAACATCAGTCCGGCCCGGCCATATGTTTATGGATAAATGTTTGATGATGGTTGATTCTGACACATTAAACTCCTTAAGCTTTGCTTTTATTTTTCTTGCGAATTTAATACAGCTCTCTTCTGTCATTCTTCTTATACAATAAATTTCCACTATTTTGTTTTCGTATATTGACTTTCTTTTAATCATCCTCTCAAATTCTTCCCATGTGTTCACATTGGAATTGATTAGTTCCTTTACTAAATCTTCATCAATACGTTCAATCATCATTTCAAATTTTTGTTCTGCAGATAAAGATGCGAGCTTATTAATAATTTCACACACCAAAACAGAATTTTCTTTAGTTATTGTATCGAAAGAATCAATCATTCTTGTTTTCCTTTCCTTCCATTTAGGGCTACAATTCTTTTTTAGAGAAGTTGATTTATCCTTCACACACATGTTTAAGTTGAGTGTGACTTTTTTATATGTCTTCCGTTGATTTTGATCTGAAAAGAATCGTTGTCTAAAATCTCGATTATTTCTCTTAATCTTTCATACTTGTTATTCAATTTATTCTGAGCTTCAATTGGCGTTGCTTGTATATAAACCAGGTCACCTATCTTGAAATCTTCTCCGTGTCTTACCTTAAATTCCTTTGCATAGTTTGAATGATTAGAGTTGATTTCAACTATTTTTTTCATTACTTGGCTCTGACCACGCTTCATTAGGGAATCATCCTATTCCTCTATGATATGAACGATTTAGTTTTTTTCAATTATATCTTCTATAAATTGTTCGATAAAGTCCTCATCTAATTTTTCTTCTTGGGTTTTTCTTAATGCTTGCCATATGTTACGATGTAATCTTTCAATTTTTCCATTTGCTTGATGTTTGTCTATCGAAATTTTATGATGTTCAATATTTTTTCCAGGAATAACTTCATAATTTTCGTTGCACAAAATTCTTTATCGTTATCTGTTACAAACTCTTTTAAAAATCTTATTATTCCTTTTTTTAATCTCTTCAGCTTCTTTTGATTTAAGCAAGTATCCTTTACATTTTCTTGTATAATAATCTATACAAGTTAATACTGCTGTTTTTTTTTGATCTATTAACATGATATCCATAGCTACAATTTCTAATGAAAATAATATACTGACAAACGTTTCCCCGCCAAGCGATTTTTGATCGTTTTTTACACATTTAGTAAATCTTTTTAAAAATTCTATAACCGATTCGCTCATTTTAGGCCCAAAGTACTTTTTCTTAAGTTCACATTCCAATGCCGTTTCCCCTCCATGAGACGTAATATTTTCATGCACCTCTCTGATAATTTCTTTTCTATCCTTTACTTCTGAAAAAATTCTTATTTCAAATTCACTAATCTTGTAAAACCATTTTCAATCGCTTCCTATTAAAACATTTTTACTTCTTTCTTTTAATTTTTCTCTTGTTTCGTGTTCTTCATGTATCCTACTTATCAAATCTGCATCAATTAATTCACTTCCTTTTTTTTGTATTGAATACCAAAATCATATTTTTGAAGGTCTTCTCTCATTCTTTCGAGTCTTAAACTTCCAAAAATATGTTTAGTTTTCATAGCTTTCAATGAAGAATGATCCTTTATAACTGTAAACTTTCTTCCTCTTAAATAGTAATCGAAATTTTTTATACTCCAAGCCATTGCTAAAAATTTGAGTTCAGCGGGTGTGGATTTTTTTCGATACCCAATCTACAACTCTTAGTTCTCCCTCAACTTCTTGTTGTAATGATGCACCAAGTCCTGATCTTGATGCATCTGTTGTAAGTATAAAATTTCTAGAGAAATTTGGTATGTACAGTGATATATCCGAGTTTATGTTGTTTTAAATCATAAATGCATTGCTAAATTTCTCATTCCATGTTATTTCGATGGCTTTTCATTTCAATAAATCGTATAAAGGTGCTGCAATTCCGGAAAAATTTTGTATATATTTCCCATAATAGTTTGTAAATCCAAAAAAAATTTGCAATTCATTTCGTGTTGTAGAGACTCTAAATTTCAAAACCTTCTTTTGATGTTTTCCAATGGAGATCTTTGGATTCCCTCAATAATCATTCCTAGCAATTTGATTTTCTTCTGCCTATATTGTATTTTCTGCATTTAGTTTAAACTTTTCTCTATGTAATATTTTAAAATTATATCTAAGTTTCTGTTGTGTTCCTCTTCAGTTTTTCCAAATACTATTATGTCGTCTAGATACACGCAGCAACTTTTATCTAGCACACTCTCCAATACTTTTTCCATTATAATTTGGAAAACTGAAGGAGAGTTTTTAAACCCTTGAGGCATTATTGTGTAATGGTATAACCTATTTTTAAAATAAAATGCCGTCTTATATTTGTATTCTGGTTTTATCTTCATCTGGAAGTATCCGTCTTTTAGATCTAGAACCGTAAAAATCTGTTACCTTGCGTCTTCTCTACGATATTCTGTATTAAGGGAATGGTGTAGTTATTATCATCTACAAGATTATTTAAAATTGCATATTTGACCTGATTCTTACTTCACCATTTGGTTTCAACACCTGTCTAATCGGATCACACCATGATGACGTGGATGGTTCTATGAACCCAGATTTTAACAGTTTTTCAATCGTTTTTGTAGCACCATCCATCATGTTATGTGAAATATTACGGTATTTAATGTTCACCTTTCTATGAACGGATGTATTTATTTCACAATAATAATTCAAATGTCCTTCACTCATACTATCATCAAATAAACTAAAATATTGTTTAGTTAAAACATTTAGCTTGTTCTTTGTAGATTTCGCACGGTTTATTGTGGCTCTTCTCAATAAAATATCAAATTCAGAGGATTCAAATTCAACGATCAAACATTCTTCATAAACTATCGTACCGTCTATATTTAGTAGAATATCAGCCTTTCTTTTTGCAGTCGCTATTTGTCCAAAAATGTTTTTTAACTGTGTTTCTTCACATTGTTCTTCAAGTAGTCCTTTTCCCAAACTTTTACGTTTGCTTATTAATGTTACCTCACTACCTAAATCAAAAAACGTTTTAGACACTTCACCATTTATTTTTACCTCTTTAATCAGGTCAGTGTTGATTTCTTTTCCCGACTTCAAAATTTTGTTTATCATCTTACCTTTTCGTTTTAATAATGTTTTTTGTTTATTACATATCATCTGTTGTTTCTCATCATATATAATATTGTTTTTTGTAACTATTTCTTCTTTTCTAAGTTTATCTTGGTTAAGTTTTTGTTCTAACCTCATACTATTTTTTCCCTTGTTCTACTTAAGCACACATCTTTTATTTGTATTCAATATCTTCTAAACACCATTTCATGTCTATATAAAAATCACTATTGAATATACAACTATTTAAAAGCAATCTTGTTTATCTATTTTGTGATGTGTTTAAAACCACCATTTTTGCAAAATTCTGATCGAGCATTGCGTCATAAGCAATAGGTAGTACTTTTCTTAGCCATATATAAGCCGATTCGTTTTCACCTTGTCTTTTTAATAGCAAGTTTTCTAGTGCTCTCTCTTCCGAGTGGTTTTTAATTCTTCCTTTGAATTGTCTCCACGTTATGTTTAAAAATTTTTCTTGATTCTCAACAAAAATTTGATCATTCCTTCGTCTGAATTACACAACAAAAATTTCATTTTTCCCTCATCAGACTGCATATTTTTAGCTTTAAAATATATGTAATATTTCTTGCAATAGACTATTGCATGTTTCAGTTTGAATATCATCGCTCCTGTATTCATTTTCGAGTTATACGCATCGGGTCCCATCCCATGTTGACAAAGTTTGACATAAGAGTATTTTTATTGTATATTTTCTTTAAATAGTTATAAGAACAACAATTGGTTTGACAGAATATGAAATTAAGGAAAGAATAATTCTCCATGATGGCCTTCGTCTATATCTACTTTTTGTGTATTCTTTTGGTTCACTAAGTGACCAGTCTTTTCTTTTCTTGCAAGTTTGCTTTATAAAAAAGAATTTATCGGTAGATATAGCGGTTATAAGAATGGCGTTGTCTTAGGTGAAATCGATAAAGGGTCAATTTTATACTTTTCCAAGCAATTTTGAATCTTTGACTATAATGTGACTTGAATCTATCAAAAAGAAGATGTTTTTGCAATCTAAAAAAGAACCGTTCTCGTTAAAACGATCTCTGGTCCAAGTAACCATAAAACTCTGTTAAATGTTATCAGAATAAAATGCACAAATTAGTAACTTACTAGGGGTTGAGTGAGGGTTAGAATGGCTTTTTTAAACACTTTTATAATCACCATGGTTTGTAAAACATCCCGACCTGAAAACACAGTTAGGACAACAGTTAGTCGTGTTTTGGTGCTAGGTTGTATTTATTTCCGTGTTTTTCTCGCTTTTAAACGACATGGTTTGCTATTGCATCATATCGATATACACAGGAGTTTCGGACATTTTGTATATTTATCCTTGCTTTTTAGAGCTTCAATTTTGTAAATGAATGCTTCAAAAATAAAACCGTTGACTTGAACTTCTGTATTCTTCTTGTAACTTCCAGGCCAAAAGAGGATATCTTTCGACAGGAGAAGCCATGACGGGTTTAAAATTTTTGAGTCACTCAATACTACCAGAAAGACATCTGGATTAAGTTCCTTTGCAAAGCCAATGCTCTTTCTCCAAGGCAATATGAAGAAATGGTTCTCTTGTTTTTTTTCCTTTCATATGTTAACCATTCCACTAATTTGATTTCCTTGCCGTGCCACAATGGGGTTCCACCAGTGCCAATTTTTCCCTCGCAAGCTTGTTCTGCTCAAGCATTTTATTTTCCGCAGCTTTCCAACTTCTTAACATTTTTGCAGTTGTTTCAAGCTCAATTGCGGTACGATTTATGTTACCGTTGTTTTACCTGAGCCTTTTAAATACATCCAGTTTTTCTTTTCATAAAGGATAGAAAAATATTTGAAAGTCCGGTAGGGTATGTTTATTGTGTTTGTTTTTATGAAGTTTGGGGGGGGGGCATTTGTGATATAAATCGTTTTTGTTGATCATAAAGTAGTTCTGCTGGTTTTCCGTGTTTCTTGATACATTTTCTTTGAAAATATGCTTTGCGTAGGAACTATTTCGATATTTCGGCTATATACATCTACCAAGGCTACTAACATTATCTTGTAACAATCCTCTCCTTCTTTAAAAAATCTTAGTGAGGTTGGCCGTATAGATATATTGCTATATTTTCGAACGGTTAGTCGTCTTTAGTACATCCTACTAGTTTTCCTTGAGTATTGTTTTGGGTTTTCATCATTTGACATTTTTTGAAATTTTCAGATATAATTTGAACCTTTTTAATCAAGTTTTAAATATTCATCGTCTGTAATGTCTTATACAATTTAGGGTTTACTAGGGGGCAGGAATGGTCATGGTATATCTGAATTGTTTTATTTGTCATGTTTGTGTTAGTATTAACAATTTTTTTATTGTCGACTGGACTATTGTGTCGATTTATGTTGGTTGACTGATAAGTTTCTTGCTTGTAATTTTCTGATAAATAAAAATTTGCTAATTTATCGATATTAATAAGCTTTCGAAATAGATTTTTGGTGTTTGAGGATTTTATTGTTAAGCATCGAAAGAGCATATCTGCTTCAACATTCTTCATCACATCTATCTGTTTAAGTTCAACATTGAATTCATCTAGAAAAACTTTACATCGCTCAACCTATTGTTCTCATATGTTGTATTGAATGTCAAGTTTTATGATATATTGGAACTTTGATGCGTGCTCGCTCATAAGATTATAGATTTGGAATATTAAGACTTTCTATGTAGGCCAATAGTTTTTTTTCTGTAATAAAGTATCTAGTTTCTGCTAACTGTAATTTATTGCTATAACTTTCAACCAATTCATCTTCTTGATACAATAGTGTTCCAACTCCTTCATCGCTTGAGTCTGTTTTTTAGTGTGAACTCTTTTGATAACCTGGATGATGGAGAATTATTTTTGGCTAATTTTAACGCTTCTTTTCTGTTAGGAACCTTCTTCGTCTATATAAATTAATTGTTTTCCTTACGCAACTTGCTTTTTATTTATAGTAATTCTGTGCTTAAATTTTGGATATGGTTTCTAAACTAATTTAATTTATACTAGTAATTCCGATAAAGTTCCTGCGATTTTAGCTTTAAATGTCCCAATTTCTACTAAATCTGGCTTTATTCCGTCTTTATTTATGATTTTTACCAGATATTTCACTTCTTCTCTTAAAAATGATGATTTTTCAAAATTGATAGAAATTCCCACTTTAACTAGATAGTTGATAACTTCTAATACATGCCTTTTATCTTTTCCATAGTTTTTAATAATGACAATATATCATCAACGGATAGTTTTGCAAATCGGAATTGCTTTGGTTTAGAGGTCATTGCCTGTTGAAACACTCTAGGAGCATTGCTTAATCCAAAAAGAATTTTAAGAAATTAATATTGTTCAAAGTAAGTAACAAAAGCGGTTTTGAAATATATTTTTTCGTCCACAAGAATCTGGTAATATCCCATGTTTAAGTCTAGTTGGGAGAAATATCTGACGCCTTTAAAATCAATTAGGCCATACTACATAAATGGAAAATGATAGTCAATTTTTATTGTTTTCTTATTTAAAGCTTTATATTCACCACAAGATTAGTTTTATTTTTTTTATTTGGTGTTGGGTTTATAACCCCTAATTAATAAATGACTTACATGGCGAACACAAGGAGTAGTGGGGATACAAGTGGATACCGTGGTCAGAAAACTGTTGCAGGAAGGAAAGAGAATTATGGCTAGAGTTCAGATGCAAGAAGACTGTGTGTTAGTGACCTTAAGACAAGCTGCGGAATATATCGAATCGGAATTACAAGACTTTTTGATTGAAAAATTTTTAACGAGAAAAAACAATTGGGAGGAAATTTTAGAAGAGCTAGAAAAACATGTTGGAGAAGAGGAAGTGCAAGAACAAATAGAGATACAGAAACGGTTAGATGCGGAAGAGATGATTGAATTAATGCGTACAACTATTAGAGAGGAGAGAGAATCTGATCGAAGGATGAAGGTGGAAGCAGACCAAGGAGGATTGAAAGTTGTTGCTTTGTCTGTGGTAAAAGTGGTCATATAGCTAGCTCTTACAGTCTTAGGAAAGGAGGATCAGATCGAGAACCAAAAAGGTATGAAAATAAAGAATTTATTTCTTTTGTGTACAGAGTATTCTTGAACTGGAATCAAATATGCAAACAGAAAGAGCGGAGTTTAATATAAAGAGAGTGTGGAGTAATATCGATTTAGAGACGACGATTAAGAAGTACCCAGAAGTATTGTCTCCGTTGAAATGGAAAAATGAGTATAGAACAGGTAAGAGGTGTTACATAAGAACAACTAAAGGTGAAAAAGTGGTGAGACGAGGGCAAATAGTGCCACAGAGTTTAAGGGAAAAGACCACGCAATATTTTAGAGACTTGGAAGAGAGAGGTGTAATTAGGAAGTCAAGATCGGACTGGAGAAATCCTATAAGGGCGATTGAAAAACCAAATGGTGAGGTTAGACTAGTTAGTAACTTAATGGGATTGAACGATTTAGTCGAGAAGGACCCTTATACGCTACCGACAATTAGAAATATCATACAGAAGACACAAGGTTCTAACGTATTTACTGTAATAGACTTTAAGGAAGGTTTCTATCACATTTAGATTGAGGAAAAACATAAGTACAAGACAGCCTTTGAATTTGATGGTAATGTATATGAGTGGAATAGCATGGTCGTGGGATTTAAGTTTGCGCCCCAGATACTACAAATAACTATGGATAGAATACTACAAGAATGGCGAGGTGATGGGGTGGATGTTTATATGGACGACATCGTGATACATGCGAAGGATGGTCAGAAACATGATGAATTATTTAACAGAGTTTTGGAAAGATTTGCGGAGAAAGAACTAAAGATAAATCCAAAAAAGATTCAGTTTAGAAAGAGAGAAGTAGAGCTATTGGGAGTGACAATAGACGGTTATAATAGGAAACCGTCAGAAATAACGAAAAATGAGGCACTGGAGTATAGACGGCCGGAATGTGTGAGGGAACTTAGGCGATTTTTGGGATTATCTGGGTGGTTTAGTGAATTCATACCAAACTTGGCATTAACTACTGTAGCATTTACTGAGGCTTTAAAATCAGGCAAGAAGTGGCAATGGAATGAGGAAATGGAAGAAGAGTTTGGTTTGGTAAAACAAGAATTGAGGAATATGAGTGCGTTAAAAATACCGAATTATACCAAAGCGTTTAGACTCAGGACGGATGCAAGTGATTCTGGATTGGGTGCGGTATTGCTTCAAACAAATAGGGAAGGCAAATTGGTATCGATACAATGGGGGTCAAAGAAGTTAACACCAACCGAGAAGAGATACACTATAACTGAAAAAGAGATGTTAGCAGTGGTATGGGGAGTAGGAAAAATTGAATATGAGCTTAGAGGAAGGAAATTTGAATTATTAACAGATCACAAGGCATTGGAGAAAATCAGAAAAAACCTTACTTTAACAATAATCGTGTGAATCGTTGGATAGAAAGAATTCAAGAATATGACTCTTCCGTGCAGTACATTAAGGGTGAGTTTATGGGAGATGCAGACGCATTCAATAGACAATATCAAGATGAAAATTGTGAAGGATTAAAGGAGCCGGAAAAGAGTAAACAATTGCAAGGCAAGATCAAGAAACACGTAATCGTCAAAAATGGAAAGGAATATTGGGAATTTGATGATGGCACTCAGCGAGAGATTCCAGGAGTAGAAGAGAGGGAATTGGTAATAAGAGAGATTCATGCAAATTTGAACCATAGAGGCATCAAAGGAACATACTATCAATTGAAACAACGATACTATTGGCCGTGGATGAAGGATAGAGTATCAAGAATTTTAAAGGAATGCGAAACATGCCAAGTTGCCAATCGGAAAAATAAAGGAGAAGTTGAGTTCGTAACGTCAAGTAGAAAAGGTGAAATGTTTGCAATAGATGTCATGGAGATAGGTGAACCAAGAAGATGTGTTTTGGTAGGAATCGATTATTATAAGAGACATTTACGGTCAAAGATATTGGAGAAGAGAACATCTGAGGAAATTGTTGGGGTACTTGAGGAGTGGTTTACACAGAATTATTTACCCAAAGGCTTATAAGTGACAATGCGAAAGAATTTATTGGTTTAGAGTTCGAGAAATGGTGTAGTATGAATGAGATAGAACATAGGAAAGTTAGTTTTGAAGCTCACGGCAGTAATGGTCGTATTTGAAAGAGTCATAAGAACTATCAGAGAAAGTGTATTTAAGCTAGGAGATGTTGCAATAGAAAGTGCTGTTGAAAGGGCAGTAATAATGTTTATGAGACTTGCCATAGTGGCCTAAAATGTACACCTAATGCGGCGGTTAAGGAAGGAAACAAAGATGTTGAGATTAAATGGCAGAACTCCTCTGAGGGTCAATATGCGAGAAACTTTGTAAAGCGAACAAGAGAGACGTTTAAAGTGGGACAAGTAGTGAGGATAGCTCAAAGAGAAAATTTGGGGAATTATAGTAAAAGCAACAGTTGAAGGTTTTTGAGAAGGGGGAAAATAACTGATGTATGCCTGAATGATTCATATATAGTGAGGACTGAAGACGGTCATCTGATTAAGAAAAGGCATTATGACTTAAAAGGGGTTACAAAAGGTGAGACTAACCGTCTTGAGGAAAGGGTGTTGGGTTTATAACCCCTAATTAATAAATGACTTACATTTGGGATTGTAAATGCAGGAAATACGTAAGCTAAAGAAACTTTCACATATAGAATAGAAGTCAAATAGAGCTCTTGATTTAGGATTTCATTTGTGCAATTCGAGAAAGAGATATAATATAAACGTTTGCACACTTTTATTGTGACATGTAGATATATTTTCATATATTATTCTTAAACGTAACCCATTTCTGGGTTTATATATTTAAAGTAGTGATTTGTTTTTTAAATATTTGGACGCGCAAAAAGGTAAGCAAGCTTTGCTGCTAATAATGTTATCTGAATTATCTTTCAAGGCGTCAGAAACTCTTTTTCTGTCAAAGGTTGTTTATTTATAAATTTTATAACGCAGTTTAATTTTGATAACGTTTGTGTTCCTAGTATTTCATTTTATGGAATGTCATTCATAATAAAGAATTCGAATGAAATCTCTAGATTATCATCAATCAATCTTACTTTGATATACACCTTTTCCGAAACTTCTGCTTTACTACCATCTGCCAACACAATTCTTCGTTAACTGATGTCTTTCAAGATTTAATTTGTTTTTTAGATGTTTTCCTATTATGAAATTCTTTGATGCCTCTCTGTATCTATAAGAAATTATATTTCATTCCATCCAATAATTAGAACTGTGAAAGAATGTATGTTTAAGATGTCTTCGATGTTTGATTTGCACTAAAAGCCTGTTTTATTTTTGCAAGTATTTACAGTTTTGGCGTCATGGAAATAGGGTTATGGTAGTAACTAGGGCTCGGATGAAAGAGGGGAAAAAGTGTTTTTTTTTTTTTTTTTTTTTTGGGGGGG
>SBJO01000144.1:0-15625 GCA_015832245.1 Nosema granulosis
TCGTTTTCATTGCGTTCTGAATGTGCAACATAATATATCCTATCTTAGGCAATTTTTATTATAAGTATTTTGTTAAATTAAAGATTTAATTTTTAAAGCTAGCAACAAATGACAAGATTATATGAAGATATACACTCATTTTCTGACCATACAAACTTATTTCTGCATCTCCTATATCAAAAATAAGTCTTCTTTTTTCAAGATGAGACAGTATTCTAACAACTTCTTCAATTTCATAGGCAGCATCTTTGTGATCCTCATTGATAAAAAAATAATCATAAAACCTGACAGCAGCGTTCTCTGAAGATTTATTGTTATCTTCTTTAACATAACCTCGGTTTTTATAAAGATACTCTAGAAAATCCACATTTTTTATGGTCTCGTACAATATATTGATCACAGTTTTAACCTTTTTATACTTTTTCTTCAATAAATATCTTCTCAGTCTTCGATTATAGTTTATTTCTTCATATAACATTTCAATAACTGCACTAATGTAACGAGTTAATTCATCTGTTTCAATGTACTTTAGATTCATACTGTCTCCAAAAAGCAGTTTTTTAAAAAAGACATTGAAAAACTTATCTGTATTACAAATTATATTTTTAGTGTTTATAATATGGTGGTTTTGGGCACAGTTTGTTTTATTACCAATATGGTTTGGTTCCAGATGATATTTTTCAACATTTGATTTCAAATATTCTGCCAGTTTTTCTACTTTGCAACTTTTATCTCCTTTAATATAATCCAAACTCCCCAAGATGGTTCTTTCAATCGATTTTTCACCAGGCAAGTTTATTATTAGATTAGCTCTTTCGATAATAAATTCTATCCAGCTATTAACATCAACAACACCATCAAAATGCTTAATATTTACAAAATCTACAATATTAAAGCTAAAAGGATGCACCCATTTTAGAAAGATATCAATAGTGTCTGTTTTATCAATATTTTCCTGAATGACTACAGATCTCTTAGTCCTTTCCTTTATATAGTCGTTTATATTTATACGTATGACTTCTTCTTCTTTCTCTGTAAAGGGACCATATGAGGGAGAATCTGTAGTTTCAATAACATCAAAGTATTTTTTTTCATAAATAAAATTTTTGGATCTACTTAGATTAGCCTGTTTTTCGGTCATGGCAGTACTATTTAAATGATTTTCTAGATTATTATCTTCGGTATATACAAGACGAAATGCACTCGATAATTTTAAGCCTGTAAAAATTAGCATTCCTGTCGTCAGAGTAACCAAATATGTTAGAATTCGCATAGGGTACAACTATGATATTTTATTTATATTATTTAATTTATCAAAAATTTGAAATTATTATTTTTTAATTTGAAATTACCAAAAAATATTAGATCATAATTTTAACAATATTAAAACTGATAACTTAATAAGTTTGCATACCTATAACATTAATAGATTTCATTTTAGCAAATATCTGTTAAAATATTTGAAGGGGTTTTAATTTCTATTTGCGTGATTTATTAAAATTGATTTATATTCTCATTAATCAATCTGATATATCAAATAATTTTCATTATTTGAAATTTATTATGATATTTAAACATTTACTTAACCTTTGTAGTTATAAATTATGTTTATTTGACGGTCGTGATTAATTATTTTACACTTCAGAGCATATTATTTTAAGTATAATATTAGTTTTTAATACTTTAGAATATTCAAATTTTGAATAAAAGGCGAATTTTAAGGATTTGAAAATGAATCTAGAAAGATTGCCTGATTTTTTAAAATTATTTTACATTTACAATTTAAAGTTCTCAAGACTAAATTACAAAGATTATCTATAGAGATTTAATGGGAGAACCCTTTACTGACACATTTAAATAAGAGAGCATAGGTTGTAAAACTAGGTGTCACACATATCTGAATTCACAAATAAGAGACAAGTAAATTAATATTCTGTAATAAACATCCTTTTAATTTTTAAACGATCAAAAATTTGCCTAACACGTGATTCTAACCATTTAAAAAACTTATGAACAGTTTTTAACTTAAAAACATTTATTCAGCAAAACTGGCAACAAATGACAAAATAACATGGAGATAAATACTCAAATGTATATCAGATACAACAATCTTGGGATTACCTATATTGTACATCAGCCTTCTTTTCTCCAAATAAGAAATCAGTTTGACAACGTCTTCTGTTTCATACTCACTTTCCTGATGATTGTTATTTAAAACTACGTAATCAAAAAACTTAGCAGCAATTTTTTTAGTTAAATCATATTCTGCATCAATTTTCTCTCTTGCAAATGGACTATAGGACTTATAAAGCTTTTCAAAATATCCAATATCATTCATGGCTTCATAGAGATGGTTTAAGACTCTTATTACTTTTGGATAGTGTTTTCGGAATAGAAACCTCTTCAAAGTGATGTTGTTTAATATTTCTTCACGGAGATTAGATAAAACGGCACTTACTTGTCGTACGAAGGTATCTGTTTCGAGATATCTTTGATTAAATTTAATATCAAAAATAGGCTTAGTATTAAAAACATCATAGAAACTCACTGCATTGCATAGTATGCTATTTCTGTTTATCAAATTAAACTCTGAATGATTTTTACAGTGTTCATTCTTTGTAAAACTAGTCTCGTCGTTAGATAATTTATATTTACCTCCAGAGTAATCCAAAAATTTCTCCATTTTTACCACCTTACACAAACGTTGATTCCGTTCAACACCAGCACAATTTACTTTAGGATTACGAAATGCGCTTTTAATATTCTTATCGAGTGTCTTTTCGCTTGGTAAATCCTTAATTTCACTTGCACGTTCTAAAATCTCCTTTAAAAGCGTATTATAGTTCATTTCTACTTTATTGTACTTAATATTGACATAATTGGCAATATTTAGATCAAACGAACAGGTATTATCTAGATCCAGATCAATTATACTGTGCTCATTAACACCTTCCTTTTGTATATCATAAGGGATAGATCGACGTTCTCTGGTTGCAGAGAAATCGTTCATACTTAATAAGTAGGAATTTTCAACCTCTTTTCCATGAAAAGGACCATAAGGATAATTTTCTATAGTCTTTCCATCATCATAGAAAATATCTCTGTCTTTTACATACTGTTGTATGCTGGGATTGATCAGATGATCATTCTCTTGTACTATTCTGTTATTGTTGGATACAGCATTTTGATAATCATCCATTAAAGTTGCATCGGAAGATCTCAAGCCTGTGTAAAGAAGAATACCAGTCCAAAATGTGGTTAAAAAAGACCATAATTGCATGGGTGTATGAAAAACTTGCTATTTATATTAAATTTTTAATATATCATAATTCAAAGATAAATTAATAGATTCAATATATCAAAAATTTGGGTTTTCAAAATAATTTAAAGAGAATTCATTGTAGAAAAACATCTATAAGCTTTAGATTTTTGATATTAAGGTTTTAATAAATTTGAAAGCTGGCGATTGAGACAAAATTTTCAGGCAAAAAATTGTAGTCTCATTTAAAAAATTACCACGTGTAACATTCCTTTAATGCTCTTATTGATCTTAAATATCTAATTTATTTATCATTAAATATTTTGATATGATTGGTCTTCAATATGGTAGGACAGTACTTCTCTAAGATGTTTTAAAAGGAAAATAGCATATTGCATGTAAGATTCTTGTGTAAGACGCTCGCAATAGTCTTAAGTCCTAAATATTAATTAATAATAAGTTAGGAATATAGCTCATGCTGAACCTCTTAATGTTATTGATATGGAAAAGGTGGCCAAATATTGTGTATACCATGTAATTTTTACAAAATCAAGGCAAAGATTATAAACATTTATGACAAATTTTTATATGAAACAGTTTAAAGAATTGAATTTGCATCCAAATCTCCATTTTAAAAAATTATTAGGCTTTATTGGACGAATGATTTGAGACAAAGGAAAAATAAGTAATTTTGGCAGTTGTTTTTATCTAAAAATTCTGTTAATTGTATTCAACAACTGAAAATATATTTATAAAGATATAACGTCATGTTAAAAATTTCAAATGGAGGGAAAATAATTATTGTATATTTTATACTTGGTGAGCCAATAGTATATTTAATTTAATATTGAATCACAATAAAAAGAATATTTAACGCATAATTTATGTGTTATATAATTTGAATTTAAAGGAAATCACTTTTAGCAAAAAAATATTTAATTTTTTTACAAATTTGAATTACAGTAGTGGACAAAACTATAAGACCCTTTTTTTAAACGACGACACATAAATTAAATAAAAACATTTCTATAAAATTATGTGAAAAACACTCTTATAAATGAATATTAATGTCTCTTTATGCATCAATGTTTTCTTGAAAAAAGCCAAGATCGGATGGACAAAGCTATAGGACCACCATGAATTAAGTATTGTTTAAGATTACAAATGAACATAAAAATATAAAATCGTTAACATAAAAAGAAAACGAGAAATAAAAATTTTATTCTTTCTATTCCTTATAATGCCAAAAGAGTCTAAATTAAATGAGAAGGATAAAGGTAAAATAGAGGTATTACACGCAACTGGTACGTCTATGAGATCAATAGCCATGGAATTGGATTAAGTAAAACATCTATATACAATTATGTGACTATTACTAAGAATACTACCGCTACAAAGCCTATGTGAGAAAAAAGTTGTTGAGTAAGAAAGAAGAGAAACAGATAACAAGATTGGTCAGTGATAAAAAATCACGCCGAAACAGATTACAGCTAGACTTGGATTATCACCTCGTACAGTGCAACGTTCTTTGGTTTTTATTGGAAAATTTTAAATATAAAAAAATGCTTTCAAAGCCAAAATTATCTTGAGCAAATAAAAAAAACAGACAAATTTTTGCTTTTGAGCATGTAAAGTGGATAAAGAATGGAATGCAGTAATGTTTTCCGATGAAAAGAAATTCAACTTAGATCATCTAAGGTGTTATTGGCAGGATTTAAGAAAGGAACCTATCTATCTTCAAAAAAGAGCAAGAAGTGGCGACTCAGTAATGATCTGGGTAGGCTTCACTGCGGAAACCGTTCCCATATTTTGTTTCATTGACAAAAATATGAATGTAAAAAGATATCAGATTCTTCTAGAACAAATGCCTTTGCCCTTTTCTGATGAATTTTTTAAATGGGTTCATTTACAGCAAGATAAGGCCTCGACCACATAGCAAAATCAACGAAACTATGGTTTTAGAACACAAAAGGATATATTTTACTTGTCAACATATACACCCAATCCAAATTTCGCTGAAACACTCTTCGGGTTGCTTGTTCGTATAGTATACAGAGACAATATTCAATATAGCACAGTTAACGAATTAAAAACGGCTATCATGTTTGCATTATCAGAAATACCACAAGACACTCCTTTAATACTTGTAGAAAGCATGCATAGTAGACTGATCGATATTATAATGAACCATTGAGGCTCGTCGAAATATTAAATACTATTTTTAGAAGTGATTTTATAATTTTATCCATCTGATCTTGGCTTTTTTCAAGAAAACATTGATACATAAAGAGACATTAATATTCATTTATAAGAGTGTTTTTCACATAATTTTATAGAAATATTTTTATTTAATTTATGTGTCGTCGTTTAAAAAAAGGGTCTTATAGTTTTGTCCATTACTGTATAAAACACATCTAATCTCAAAATAATAATAGTTTTTTTTGTAAAAAAAAAGTAAATTTGAAGGATTTTTGCAGATCAAATTAATACAAAAATGAATTTAATTCTTATAATAACTGATTAAACTTTAACAATATAGCTGTGGAATTTATTACCAAAAATATTGTTATCATTTTAGAACTATTTAATAGTCAAAAATACAATTATTCCACATCGATAGCAGGAGTAAGTAATTTATACACTTGCTTTTCCTCAGAGACTTTTGCACAAAACAAGTTTTATAAAAAGAGTTATTCTGAATACATAAAGTGAATAAACTCTATGTTTATCATTAATCAATAAGAGTTTATTCACTGTGAGATGTTCTTTAAAAAAAGATAGAATCACTGTAGTTAGAAAATTGTCGTTCTAATAATGATTAGTTCTCAGACTAAAGAGTAGTAGAATATAAAAAAGGTATCTAAGAATTGCGAATTACAAGATTAATTAACAGCTTTAATAGAAAACTATAATAAAAAACATAGATCGTTTTTGGGTTGTTAATAGATATTTATACAGATAAGATCCTTTTATTTCTAAAACTATTTTTAATTTGAGCCAAAGCAATGATATTTTGTGTGATAGTAGATTTAAATACCAAGAAGGTCTAAAATTTATAAGCTTAAAGTCCATACGGCACTATTTCATTTATTTACTGACGTATTTAACCTGTTATTGTAGCAAATGGGAAATTAACACACAGACAATGATTTTACATTTTATAGGATCTTAAAGGTTTTAAATTTATAAATAGAATTTGAATTAATAAATAGAATTTGAACTTATAAATATAATTTGAACTTATAAACAGAATTTGTTTCTTTTTCAAGCGAGACAGGCTTTTTAGTCAATCGATACATATAAAGGGTGGTCTATTTTTATTTTAAACAAAGAAAGAAAATTTGAATTTGTAAAGAAAGGATTATCTCTTGAATTATTAAAAAATTCTTGTCAGCAATTTATATAATTTATCTGTGCTATTTGTTTGTGTAAAAATTGATTCTAAAGTATAATTAGGTCTCTATTTTGTTACACTAATAGATGTTGTTGTAGCCAGCTGTCAGCTGCTACGTGATATCTTATACTGATGGATAGATGACAGTGCTATTAATTTGGCGGGAACATTTCTCGCGCAAAACTATATGTTGGTACCAGCTCTGAAATAGCAGATCAGCGAGAGATGACATCTAATATATCTTGACATATTTGACAGGCTGATCTATAAATATTCATAAATTAATAAACCCATGTTTTAGCTCCACCATATTTATGTTTACAACACTATATAAGAAACCTCTCCATCTGAGGAATGGATTCCTCAATAAACTCTTTACCTTTATATATGAAGATGTCATTCTAATAAATATGAAATCATCAGCTAATAAAAATCAAAAGTGTTGGGGAGCTAAAACATATTCATTGACCTGGATAAAGTATTTTTATCTTTACGGAATGTGAAATTAAGAATAAATTGACATACTTAATTTATCACCACAACTATATTAAGATTTAACAGCTTATATTTTATATTGATAAATTAAACAAGACGAAAGGTCGTTTAACACCAAGCATAACAATTATTGTGGTTTGCAAAGCGCGCGATAATACAAAATAGGGGTAAAAAATGTGAGTACTTGGGAAGATAAATGAAAATAAAATATTTTTTTCAATTATATGTTTTTTATTCTAGAGAGATGTACTATTAGATCACACAATCTGTTTCGCCTTTGACACTGCTCCCATTATTAGAAAGTAACTACATTATTTTAAATTCAGTTGAATAGAACTAAGAAGGTTTAAGGATTGATGTTTGTGTCAAGGTCCTTAGCTATTATAGCTTTATCACCTATATTGAAGTCGTATTTAGACATATGAACCGAAAAATGCCTATCCATGCTATCAAGATACTTTTGGAAACAGAAGACACACAGGGCATTGGGGGTTCTTTAACAGTTTTTTTTCTAGAGACTTGTCGAATGCTTAGTTGGTTGAGGAGGAAGATTCAAGATTATCCTCAGAAATTGTGTTGGTCCCAGGAATGTCTAAAAAAAGTCTGAATGGAGATTTGTTTGTCGCAGTATGTATAGACATATTATAGTTGTATATAACTTTCTCTAAAAACTTCTTCTGGGGTTTCTCGGTTGTATAGTAAGAACCTCCTCTTCGTAAATGAACTTCTTTAACGATCTAGCCAACGTTTGATTAAATCTCTCTATTTGTCCATTGGTTTGTGAATGCCTTGGCTTGGAATGTCTATTGATATCAAAAAACTTTCGATCAAATCATTATCTCTTTGTTGATAAACACCTTTCCGTTATTACTCTACAAAATCTTAGGTGGTCCAAAGGTATGGAATAAGGGTTCCATGTTCTCACCAACCTCTTTACCTGTCTTAGTTTTCAAAGGAAAAGACCAAGCAAGATAGAATATACATCTATGACCGTTAGAACCCATGCATATTTTAGATTTATTTCCTTGTAGTTCTTCATGTCTATAAGATCAATCATAAGTTTTTTCATCCGACGAGATGCAATGATGTTTTTTTTTCTCTTTTACTTTAAGAGGTTGCGTGTTGAAACAACTTTTCATATAATGTCTCTTGGTATTTTAAAGAAAATAGTCTTTACATGCATGCTCAGATTTTTTATGTCATAATGATGTTTCTTGTAGAAATTTAAAGCTCCAGTTGTATAAGCTCTTTTTGTTCATCATAAAATACTCTTTTATGGCTGCCTTCAATATCAATCAGATATAGAAATCCATCTTTCAGAATAAAGTTTTCTGATTTTTCCTTTATTCAAGCATACTTCGTCGTCTTATTCTTCTAGAAACAAAACAATGTTCTGATATTCTACCATATTAGAAACTGATGAAACCAATTTATAGGGCATAATTTATTAAAAATTTATCTGTAATTTATTTGTGGTTTTATTTTATTTTATTAAAGTAGTTATAGCTCAATGGTCAACTCTTCACCCTGGTTTGTAAATCACTGGTTCGATCCCCAGAAGACTAGTTTTTTTATTTTTTTTAAAAAATTGAAATATTTCTTGTTATTCAAGGGGACCGGCGCACTTATTGCACGGGTGCGAGCTTTGCCGCTACAATTATCATGCTCATTTATCTTCTTGTTTAAGAGAGACTTAAAAGAAATAGATGTCCTTATCAAGGTTAGAATTTATAAAGACAATAAAACTAGATTAGTTTAAAATATCAATCACCATTGATAAAAAAAGATATATAAAATTTCAGGCTATTAAGTAAATATTTTATTAAAAACACTTCTTCACCATTACTTTTTTATTTACAGTTGGTATTGAATTGTTAAAATCTATAAATCTTTAATAGAAGTTAATTTTTAAGAGAAAAACAATTTGGCTCTAAAAAGTGTATTTTAGGTCAAGAAAAATTTAATCACAATGTCTCATTTTTATATTATTTTGGTCAAATTTATATTAGCTCTAACATACCTCAAGAATAAATAGCTGTTTCTCTAGTATTTTCAATTAATTAAATAGCTTTGAGATTTCATTTATACGAGATGATAAACCCTTTAGTTTACAAAAATATTTTTTATTTAATTTATCCACATTGATGATCTATTAGAATAAATCTTAAGCTATGGAATCTTCTGTAAATTAAAACTATCTTAAGAAAAAAATTGAGGGGACCCCTTCAATGAATCAAACGTGGTCAACCAGTGGAGTAGTATTCCTGCTCTCAATTTTCTGTTGCATAATACCAAGAGTGGTGCATAAATGGAGATTCATAAATCGAGCTATTCCGTATGCTACTCTGCTCTCAGCAGGATTCCTCCTAGCAGTCTTCATTTTGGATTTCATTCCTCACATGTTCTCTCACGATGCCAATGTAGACCACGAGAAAGAAGAGTTTAGGTCTCGGATTGCTCTCCTGGTCTCGGGACTGTCTTTTTTATTCCTGTTGGGAATAGATTCTGTTGTATTGAAACACGATCATTGTGAAGAAGAACCAAAACAAAGTTGTGGTGCTCAGGAGACTGATGGTATATTGAAGGAGAACAAAAGTTCTCCAGTAGACACGACTGTTGTTGTAAACCACGACCATGCCAAGCATACACACAAAGAAGAAGGAGGATGCTGCAATACTGATGTAATTAAGAAGTCAAACTCAATCTCAAAAGTGCTAATATTTATTATTGGCATTTCTATTCATTCTTTCTTCGAAGGACTCGCTTTTAAATGTTCTGAGACAGGTTTCTTCGGAGGGTATGAAGTCAGCATAATCATGCATAAAATCTTAGAGTCCTTTTCAATAGGCTTGGCTTTTATAGAGACCAAGCTTTCGAAGACAGTAGAGCTTCTTCTTATTTCCTTTTATGCATTTCTTACACCACTTGGAATGCTTTTAGGATTCTATTTATCAGACAAAGATCATTATCTCTTTGATATTCCTGTACAGTTGCTTTGTAATGGTTTAGCCTTAGGAAGCTTGATGTTTATTGTTTTTATAGAAATGATAGCAGCTTCAATCCACAAGCCTGGAAACAACCTAATTAGACTAGCTGTGATATCTGCTGGTTTTATAATAGCTTCTACTGTGATAATGAATACACCACATTCCCATGGATCACACTCTAGTTGTGGACATGAAGGACATAAAGCACACTCTAGTTGTGGACATGAAGGACATAAATCTCATTCTAGTTGTGGACATGAAGGACATAGCCATTGAAATAAAGTAATTTATTAGTTTAATTACAAAGTTTGTTTAGAATTATTTTGATTTCTTTTAGTTCTTTTGTTTTATTTTTTAAAATATTTTTTGTAAATTTTTTTATATCAATTTTCATTTTTATGCTAGAGAGCAAATCTATAAAATCTCCTGTGTCTATTTCGGTTTCGGAAATAAATCCAAATATAACACCAAGATATTCCAAATCTTCCCCATACTTGCTAAATGCTTCATTGTAGCCAATTTCCTTGAAATGGTAGTGTCTCTCTCGAGTCTCTGCTGTTTCAATGTCTTTTAAATATTTTTCATATTCTCTTGCTAGTAGAAGTTTTTCTTCGTCATCTGTTGTGTTTTCTCTCATAGGGATTTATTTCTGAAAAAAATTCAACCACATGGGTGTACCAATTTTATTCGCATGGATGAATCAAAAACATTCAAATTGCTTGAAAAATACTCCACCTGAGAGCGTGGACAATTTGTATATCGACTTTAATGCATTGATACACAACTGTTACAATCCCAATCTGGGTTCTATTGAGAAGATACACTCTGATATGGTAGATAGACTAATAGCCACCATCGATAATCTAATAACAAGAACAAAGCCTAAAAACATACTCTACATTGCTGTGGATGGGGTAGCCCCCGGTGCTAAACTAGCCCACCAGCGTGGCAGGAGGTTTAAATCAGCTTGTGAGAGACACGAAGAAATTACAATAGAAGCTCCTACGAACAGTGTAGAAACCTGGGACAATGTTATAGTAAACAACGAAGAAGAATTGATGGAGAAATTTGAACCAGAAGATGAAATCTCTATAGAAGATATACCAGGGACCCCCTCCTTTGATTCAAACTGCATCTCTCCAGGTACCGAGCTTATGGAATATTTGCATGAAGAGCTTCTGCGTGTCTGGCAGTACAAATTGAGCACTGACGTCAAATACAAAAATTTAAAAATCATTTATTCCAGCTATTTGGTCCCTGGAGAAGGAGAGCAGAAGATAGTAGCTTTCATTCGTAAGTACCATCCTTCAAACCCAAAAGATGTACATGTCATGTACTCCCCAGACGGTGATGTAATCTTTCTCGGTGTGGGAATGCTGAACGTAAATTTCTATATAATGCGGGAGGATACCTACAACAATATCAACAAAAAGAGTACCTGTGGGACCTGTTCCAAGCTAGGACACACTGCCTTCGAGTGTGGGAAACCTGCACTGTATAAATTTACGTATGTGGATATCCCAAGTTTTATTTCTGTTCTTTGTAAAGATTTTGCACTACAAATTAGAGGCCATTTTGACAAAAATAGAATGCTTTTCGATTGGATTTTGGTTTGTTTTATGATCGGAAATGATTTTATTCCAGGAGTCCCTTGTTTGGATATCAAGACCTGTTCTATTGAGTCTCTTACAAGCTTGATTTGTAGGAATTTTATCAAGACCCGGGAATATTTAACAAGACCAGATGGGAATCTGAACTACCACGTTCTGGAAGTCTTTTTAACCTCATTGTCCAGGCTTGAAGATGGCTACTATGTTGTGAAGAGCCGTTTGCTGAATAGATTTTCTAAAGAAACAAACAGAGAACAAATTCCTTTACAAACTAGAGAAGGTAAGTTGAAGTACTATAATCTCAAGCTTCATGCCAATAATCAAGATGACATTGATAATGTATGTATCGAATATATCACAGGTATGCTGTGGATCTTCAACTACTACATCAAAGGGTTCACAGACTGGAGCTGGGTGTATCCTTTCCACTTTGCACCATTTGCTTCTGATCTTGCAAGAGTTTGTAGATCAAGTTTTAAACTAAAGAAAGGCTTCCCACTTTCACCATTCGAGCAGCTACTTGTGCTGATTCCTCCCCAAAGCAAAACTCTAGTCCCAGAAAAACTGAGACCGTTGTACGACAAATACAAATCTTTTTTCCCCACTGAGGTTAAGATAGACATGTTTGATAAGTATCTGCCCTGGGCTGGTGTTGTGATGCTGCCACATATGAATTTTACACCAATTCTTAGAGAGTCCAGAGAGAATATAAATGAAATGCCAGTAGAAGTCCTGAAAAGAAATGTTACAGACAGCGATTTACTGATAGTTAATGATAAAACAATAATTAATACTATAAATAGAATTTATATGAATCTAAAACCCTTTGAGAAGGTACTAATTGGCAATTTAACAGTACGAACATCTTCTTATCACAAATCGAAATTCCCTGAAGAAGAGCTTGAGTATAAAGATGGCTCTAAGTTTGTTAATATGAGTATAATTTCTAGGATAGATAAAATATAAATAAAAATTGATAGCAAATTATTTAATATAATTAAGTTTTAATATAATTAAGTTTTAATATTTTATACCAAACTATTTAATATAATTAATATTTTATATTTAATATTTAATTAAGCGATTTCTTATCCAATTTGAGTGGTTTGATTGTATCTCCATCCATTATCAGAATCTCATTCGATGTAGAGAAGTCTGGAATAGTAAAAACGGTTACTCCAGTTGTTTGACACTTCTTCGTTTTAAATTCGTCGTCTTTTACAAATAGAAAATCAATTGGCTTTTCTATAAAAAATGGATCTCTTCCGGAATAAGGAACCGTTGGGACTGTGTCTGGTGCATTTGGACACAGGTGTCTTGCTCTTATAAGAGAAATTAGAGCCTTTAGAATATTATCAACATTCTCAAATTTATTTTCTGTTTCTACATTCAACTTGTTTTCCGCTTCTACGTGCATTCTATAGCTTCCTGGTTCTGTCTGGACGTCTTTAAGTCCCTGTGGAATATATTTAAGCAGGTCTTTTACTATAAACGAGCTTGTAACACCAAAATTTAAACCAGAAATAGAAAAAATTGAAGGGTTTTCGTAGGTTTTTGTGGGGATTTCAAACAATTTTGGATGGACTGTTGAAATGGGGAATGTTTTACAGGCAAAGTCTTTGTATTCAGGAATCAAAATTAAATCTAAATCTAAACTGTTAATTAATTTTTGAAATATTGCAAAAGACCTGTCAAAGAAATTGCCAAGCACAACAACTGTTTTTATATTGTTAAGCTTTAGATAATCGAACATTATTCTTAGCAGCACTGAATTGTTTTCATTGTCCACACAGATATTCGAAACAAATGCTATTTTTGGGGTAGATGGCTCTCTGTTTGTTGGTTTGAGTGGCTCTGGGTATATCACTTTGTTTACCCTAAAGATGGTGTCTACATAGCTCCCCTTGTATCCCAAAACCATACCAGTTGTTATTAAATCCTCCTCTTGTTCGAATTTGAGTTCGATTTTCCCAGTCTCATCCTCTGCGTAGTACTTAACCTCTTCTGAACAATAAGTGTTAGAACTTATTTTCAGTTTCTTGTCATTTGGATTTATTTTATCAAATATCGTTTGCTTTAGATCTGAGGCCATGAACAGAGTTCCTATTATTACACATTCTTCCTTGTGCTTGTTTATTTCTAATATAGATTTACATATTGGAGTGTCCATGTCTACTTTTATATACTGCCTTATTGTAGCAAGTCTTGTTTTGTACAGTTTGTTATATTGGTTGTTGTAATCTACAATGTAATTATCCATGGGCCTTTTAATATTTGTATAAAAAAGAGCAGTCAAAATTTTTATGGTATAGAAAATTCTTTGTGGGTTTTATTAATAGTGATTGTCAGAAAAAACTTCACTCTTATTTTTTTACAAAATCTCTCTCATAAATGTAAAGTTGTGTATTTCTAATAAACAAGCAGTTCAGATCGTTTAAATGTTAAATTAAGTAAATTTAATCATAAAAATATGACTATTCAAAAATTTCAGTGTTAAATTTCTACTTTTAATTTTTTGTTGTAAAATAAATCATTGGTTTATTTTAAACCCTTAAATGAAGATCGATGAACGAAACTAGCCTGTGTTTTTTGAATTGGTAGACCAATATCTACTTCTACACAGATATCAAAAAAACTTGATGTTTCTAGAACTATAATATACTAAAAAATAAGATATCAAGAAAGCATTGGGTCTAAAGGAAGAACCCTCTTGACGATGAAGACATTGTGTTGAACTATTCCCTATAAATACTCATAATTATTATTTAATACTTATAATTATTATTTAAAACATTGCAATAATTATTATTTACCACTCATAATTATTATTTACCACTCATAATTATTATTTAATACTTATAATTATTATTTAACACATTGCAATAATTATTATTTAACACATTGCAATAATTATTATTTAACACATTGCAATAATTATTATTTAACACATTGCAATAATTATTATTTACCACTCATAATTATTATTTACCACTCATAATTATTATTTAATACTCATAATTATTATTTACCACATTGCAATAATTATCAATGAAATGGAAGAAGCATCTAGAAAATAAGTTACTTGTAAAACTATTTTGCACAAACAGAATTAACATCTTGAGTCCAAAAACAACCATCAATCTATCAAAAAACATTTAAAGGTGATTAAAAAATTGTAAGACTACAAAAGTGAATATTGTAAAAGATAATTTGTGCTGATAAAATCAAGATTGACGAAGAGTTTATCTTATCCAATTTTTTATCAACTTGTTGAACCATAGTATATGATATCAGTAGGATTCTGGGAAGCATGTCATCAAAAGATGGCGTAAAATAATAATCAAGACAACAATTGATAAGTATCTTTACAAGAGCATACTAACTCAAAATCTTAGATTCTCCTTTGTCAAATACGTTTGAAAGTGAATTTATATTATAATAGAACAACGATTCTAAGCAAAACATTTAATTATGTAAGTGTATTTTAATTTAAATAATATTAATGTACTCGATTTGTCTTCTCAATCTCACGATTTGCACTTAATGTAACATCTTTCTAAGTGTAATGTAAGAAAAATAAAATCAAAACGTTTAAAGAGATTAGAATATGGGCAATATAACGCCAACTCAATACTAACTATAGAGTTACATGGATTTTAAATAGCTAACAATAAACATAACCATCGTTGAGAGTAAAAATACTTTTTTAACATAAAAAATCATATTTTATTTATAATACGTACTCACATGGGATGGTGTGGTGACAAAATACCACGATATGTACAGGAAGCGCCTCGGGATATCCAACCGTATTGAGGCTTACATCCAGTCTCTCGTCTTACAAAAGACACTCGAAAGCATCTCCCTCGACTTTAGAAGG
>SBJO01000145.1:0-15595 GCA_015832245.1 Nosema granulosis
CCCAGTGTCGAGGGAGACAGCGTTTGTAGCTGATTTCTTGGGATTAATCTCTAGGTTGACAATCTTGCAGAACTCCATAGTTTCTTCCATCATCGTGCCAAGCGTTGACTCCTCTTCAGCCAAAATTTTCAAGTCATCGATGAATAGTAGGTGGTTAGTGCTGTAGCTTTCCTCTTTATTAATAGGAATTTGAACCATCGGGAATTTTGCGTTCAGGGATTTACTTAGCGGGTCCATGCACACAACGAAAAGCAGAGGGGATAAGCTGTCACCTTGAAGAATGCCTCTAGTCACTTGTTTTTCCAAGATCAAATTATTCTTAGCAAATATATTGATCCTCCACTTCTTAGTCGACTCTTTCATAAAATCGTAAATCCATGGCGCTACGTTGAGAGAGTCAATACAATGCAGCAAGTAATCGTGATCAATGGTGTCAAAAGCATTCTTAATATCGATCCACGCAGTCTTCAATTTATTCTTGTACTCTTTGTTGATTACGATGTTAAGCATTGCTTGCTCTTTTGCTCCCTGAATTCCTCGCACATTCCCTAATTGGTTCTCACTGATCAATCTTCTGTCTTCTATCTCTAGTTGAAGCACTTTAGTTTAAAATTTCAATAAATTTATTTATGACAAGTTTGATTTATCAGTAAATTAAAACACATTTTAATTGCCCTTATGAATGTGTATATTTTTATTTGTATATTCATTTTACTATGCAAATCTACTTCGAATCAGTTAAAAATAAATAGGAAAGAAATTTTTAATAATTTAGAAAATACCGAAAGATTTGAAATTGTGGATTGCATGCACACAACAGTAGACATAGTTAGAAATTCTATATATGTTTTAAAAGAAAATATTTTTTTCATTTTCTTCGTTTCAGGAACGTTCTATGCTTATTTGTTTCAGTTCAATAAGATATACTATTTATTTTTATATACCACAGTTGCCTTGATATTGTATACTCTTAAAGCAAGCTACTATATTTGTATGGAAAATTATTAATAAAAATATTTTATTAACTAATTAATTATATACTTATTCTCTAAAATAGTTATCAAAACTAAGACACACAGCTATAATAGCAATAATAACTTCACATGCATAACTTATTGATTGTAGACATTTATAATCAAATAAATAACCTATTATCCATAATACTAGAAATAAATAAGTAAAGGCACTATCAATTATTCTATAGAGTGTTTCCTTGCATATATAGATTAATATAAGACACACACCATATAAACTGTTTGGATCTACAAATTCGTTGTCTCTTTTATTTTGATTTAAACTGACATCTTTTCGACTTGAATCGTTAGGTGATTGAAAAGACAAATAAAATAATATAGAAAGAAAAGGAAATAAATTCATGGGATTTATTTCGTTGATATTTTTTTGATGATAAAATCAATGATAAATTAATTTAAATCTATACGTCAGTCACTGTATAAAGAATCGTGTCTGTACAAGATGATATCTTTAGTGTCATTAAATTGCAATTAAGGCTTACCGCCGATACAGAAAACCCGATATCATACCAGGTTTTCTGTATCTATATTTACGTTTTCATAACCAGTATTTTCACTGCAAAATACCGGTTAGCTATTTTTTTTATCCCAAATATTTAACCAAAAAATCTATTGTGTGGATGTTTTTTGATTTAATCAAGGAAAATTTAGTGAGATATAAGAAGCGTAGCCAAGAATTAAAATACAGGTGAGGAGCGACAAGAGTTTTACATAATTATTTGAGAGCTTTACACCCTCATTATACAGAAGAAAACAAGTCTAAACCGATCAACAGTCTTACACACTTGTTTAAAGACAAAAGTTTTTGACATGGATGCACCAAAATTTGCAGTTGTAGATGGGTTGAGCTTCAATTGCATCTTAATAGTAAATTTATCAGGAGGGCATTGTCATTAGAATATCCAAATGTTACAACTGTTTTGCACCCAAATTTAGTCAGTAGAATTATAGAAAAGATTAATGAGTCTAAAAAACAACTATTACACGATATAAAAGATTGATAGAAGGAGAAACTTGATTTTCTTTTACTTTGGAGGAACTTCCATTTAATCAAAATATAAGATAGATCAATTTGAAGTTTCATCATCAGCAAAATACATATTTTTTGTGTATTAAGAAGATAATAGGAAATTTCGATGCGAAAACAGCACTAAGCACTGTAAAAGAGGTTCTTTCCGAATTTGGAGTAGATCTAAAAAACAGATCATCTTCACAGTAACTGATGATGCATCTGTGATAGCAAAATTTAGAAATGAATCTGGTATAGAACATCAACAATGTCTAGCTCATACAATTCATCTGGAGGTTACTAAAACTCTTTTTAAGAAGATAGATTTGGACTAATCAGACAAAGTTAATTTCCAAAGAATTTGGTGGAAGAAGCTTTAGAACATCTCAATGACGATGTAAATTATGAGATAGGCTAAAACTTTTTTAAACTACCAAAGTTGTTCGTGATACTAATATAGATAACATTATAATGGATTTTCATACAATTTTTTTAAGCTGAAAAATTAGAAGTGTTGTAAAAATATTCAAAAAGTTCCCAACAAAGAATGAAATTCTTCAAAAATTTTTGAAAAATGAAAAGAGTAGTAGATGAACTTGATACTGGACTGTATGACTGGATGTAAAAGGCTTTTATATATGATTGATAAATTTGTATCTCTTAAACTGTTTATTTCATCTACTCTTAAAAACATAATCTTTGTGACTAGGTTTAATGAATGTGATATGATGAAAGATATTGTGGTCATTTTTAAAGTTATCAAAGACGCTTTATTTGGAATTACTAGTGACGAAGAAAGCCTCTTAACAGCATCTTTTTCTTTTAAGTATATTTTTGTATCTCTAGTAAAAACGAATACACGCCTTTCTGTTCGTTTGTTGCAGCTATAAAGAGTAAATATGAGAAGAAAATAAGGAGACCTTTTACTTTGATTGAGTTTCTAGAAAAGGCAGATTTTTAAACAGTTTAAATGGAGAAGAGCTACTCAAGAAAAACACTAGAATCAACAGCTTTAAAATTATACTTTTATTCGTTTTCGGATCAGCAAGAATCTGAAGCAAAATAAAACTCATTCGATTGAAGAATTTACTATCTTTATTCATCTAAATCAGTAAATTTGAGTAAAAACGAAATATTTAAGCAGAAAAAAAGGAAAGGCAAGTTTCTTCAATATCTGAATGTGACGTAAAGCTTAAATTCATTACATTTGAAGTCACTAAAAACATGAGCAATATACTTAAGAAATATAAAACGTGTTGTTGACGTAAAGCTTAAATTCATTACATTTGAAGTCACTAAAAACATGAGCAATATACTTAAGAAATATAAAACGTGTTGCTGACTATAAAACCTACTAATATTGAGCCAGAAAGAGGATTTTCAATGACTAGGGTGTATTAAACAAAAATGAGAACTAGCTTATTTGAATGTACTTTATATTCCCTATGCTTTTTAAGAAAATATTTTTCCAGAAAATAAAAATTATGATTGAATTTCGTTTATTATTTCCTAAAATAATAAACATATTAATGTAATTATAAATCAAACCGTCAAAATTATTAGGAAACGATCTTAATACAATCATTTTAAACATTAAAAGCTCTAATTGTTTATAACATTGGTGTTAGTGGCGTAATTAATTCTAAAATGTGGCAATTGGAAGTTCCACATTCTCATAATATTTTTTTATTGTACTTTGTTTATGATCTGATATATTATTGTTTGTAATTAATCTATCAATTGTGTTTTTTATAATTTATTATGTAAAATTAAATAAACGATTCAAGAAGGAACACGCAACAAAAAAATGAACGAAAAAACCTTTTACTTCTGACACCGACAATTTTCCTTAAAGTTATAACAGTTAGAAATACATAACAGTTAGAAATACATAACAGTTAGAAATACCGGTTTTCGGAAAAAAAATTAAACCCCGATATTCGAAATTTCGGTTTTTCGTTAATTTTTTATTGCAATTTACAAATGTCAAGTCTTTATCTAATGTCTTTTTTTAAAAAGATTTCACATTCAACATTAAATCAAATTAAAAAAAGACCAAAACATATGTATAAAAAATGCTGTGTGTCATCGACGTTATCAATAGCTATGCTAGATGTTGTAGTTAAATATATTGTATCCTTTTTATCTATTTAATATTGTCGTATACATCAAGAACCAATCTAATTGGTTCTTAAATGACATACTATAATTGGTTCATCATCCTCAGGTATCTTATTAGTTTACACGACTCCAGCTAATATAATTGGTACAATTATATATAAAAACTATATAAGGAAATATTCTAACACTAGGATGTCATTCATGGATGAAAACAATAAAAGTCTTAACAAATATATTTCATGATACAGTCTTTTATGCATAAAATGAAAACGCCTTGTTATAAAAGCAGAATTTTATTTTTGAGTCTTTAATTAAATTAACGTTGACTTGTTGGCTTGTTCATATTAATTCCATAATATAAACATGATTATATTTTAAACGTAGTAAAATAAATGATTTTAGTTTTATTCTGTGGGTAATTTTTTTTAAAAAACCACCCTTTATTTTGAACAAAAAAAATTACTGAAAAAAGAACATAAATGATATTTGGAAAGGAAAACTCCCTTGTATTAACTTTGAAGGCAAATGATAATAAGAATCAACCACAATTGGCATTGAAATTAAAATTTAATGTATCTATTGAACTTGTTAATTAATTGCTAAATTGTGATATTTCTGAGATGGTAGAAACAAATGACAAAAAAAATCGAATCTTTAATTTAAAAAAAATCATTCATATTGAACCGATTCTATAACAATGGTCTCAACTTATGTGAAGCAAGAATGTAACAAAAAACGCAGATGTCTTAGTATCAAAAGCACAGTAAATAGCTAAATCTCTTTTCATTGGTGATTTCAAAGTTTACTGGATGGCTTGCATCTTTTATTAAAAGAAATGGTTTAATATCTAAGAAAATTTATGAAGAAGCAAGTTTGGTAATAGACAATCTTTTAGAAGGGTTTAGAAATTCTTTAAAGTGAAAAATTAACTAATATGAAGACAAAAACATATTCAATTGTAATAAAATCGGGCTATTTTATAAACAAAGTAGTGGTAGAACCTATATTACCCAGGAAAATGTAAAAGACAATGGAAAATTCTCAAAAAAAGAGTTACTTTATTGTTTCTGTCAGAAAAACGGGAGAGAAGCTTAAACCTCTATTAATTGGAAAGTTTTAATCTCCAAGGTGCTTTTAAGGGATCAACAATCTTCTAGTGGTTTACGAGAATAATAAAAAGAGTTTGATAAACTAGATATTTTTACAAGGTGCTTAGAGCATTTATTTCAATCAAGAATTGAAAATTAAAAACAGAAAATCCTTTTATTATTAGACAATACTCCAATTCATCCAAAAGATTTAGAGCTATAAATATAGAACTATTCTATTTTTCTCAAAACACGACTTCATTGATCCAACTCCTGGATCAGGAGATTATCAAAGCCTTCAAAGACCGCTATAAAAAATCTGCTACGTGATGTAACAAATGATATAGATAACGAAGAGTCCTTATATTTTGAGAAGACGACAATAAACTACAATAATGGATACAATTATGTAAACATCGCGAACATGTAATAACCTAACAATAAAAACCATTAAAAATTGTTTTAACAAAGGAATAGAAAATCGCTATAACTTACCTGATGAGAATAACAATGAAACACGTAAGGCTGTAACAGAACCGTGCAATGAGGAACATCAAACATGCAATATGAAGTTGTGTAATTATGATTTGAAAGACGATAAGATATTATCAAAACCAATCTTATCTTATAAAGAAGTAACCGATCTTGAGCCTGAAGAATCTGTTTTGTTTGAGGAAGATTCATTAAAGACCTTTAAAGATGCGTTTAAGAACTTGAAAGGATTATATAAATAGATTTTAACTTATTGTCCAGCTGGTTTAGATCATATTTGAAAATGCAAGGAAACATTAAACAAGAAAACCAAAGATTATCTGATTCTTAGAGAATAAACTTTTAAACAATAATACATGTGTTATTTATATTTTTTAAAATTTGCTTTGTTTTAAGCCATATAAAAACGTATTTTGTTCATATTGCATTATATTATGAACACAAAAAAATATTGATACCCTTGGTGTAAATATTATACAACATTGACTGTATATTAGTTAATAAAGCATGATAAAAAAAATGCATATTGATTTACGCGCGCTTTTTAGTTCTTTCAATACATAAAAAACGTTCCATTTTATAGAAGAACATTCATAATAAACAATTGGAGCAGGTATGCTTTGAATATAGTTATTGTCGTAAAAATATTCTTTATTTCGTATTAAAAATGTTCATTGACGTGACTAGCATCGGGGAATGTCACTGACACTATTTATGTGTTTTACACTGATAAATTAACTGATGGAGGGACGTCATCATTGAAGAATGAGATGACCTTTATAAATGACAGATGACATGATGGATCTACGATAGTTATATTTTAACTTAAAGCGATTTAAATAAATTTTTGTTTAAAAAAACACTTACTAAAGATTTAATGTGTAGTACGTTCCTATTAGCCTTAAAAACCGCCTTTGTTCTCTTCTTAAAATTCATTGCAAGCTTCTGACACGTTTAAATGGGAATTAAAGTTCATTTCTGAAGTATTTTATTCTTTAATTCTTCTTTATTTTTGGTGTTATATTTAGAAACTTTTGACTTTATAATTGCCCACAGTGGTTCAAAAAAATTTAGATCTGTAGATTTGGCTAGCTAAGGAAGCAGTTCAATGTCTTTGATGTCTAAAATTTTTTTGCTTGTGTAGACGTGTGTTTTGGATCGTACTCCTGTTGTAAAGTACAATTAGTCTGACCCATAGAAGCTGCAGACGTAGGAAGATTTTCCTTAAGAATATCTAAATATTTTAAAGAATCCATTTTACAACCTATGAATAGTAGTTTTTTTCCCTTGATATGAGAAACATCACCATACCATCATGATCCACCTCCATGTTTGACATGAGGTGTAAGATTTTTCATTTGAAGACCTATTTCTTTCTTTCTATACTGAATTCTTTTCATCAGAGTTAAACAGATTAAATTTTGACTCATCAAAAAAAATTATACCCTTAATCTCTTGTTTTGAGTAAAATGAAATTATTCTGCAATTTTTCTTCTAGTAGCATTATTTTTGATAATGTTAGATTATGAATCGACAAATAGGTTGTTCTATTATTATCATTGTGTCAATTCTTTATTGTAACATAAGAAACATTGCTTCCACCGTTCTTAGCAAACTTATAAGCAATCTTTCTCATAGAGGTCTTACTATTTTTTTCAAATTTTTTATTAAAATCTCCAGGTCTTTATCGTTAAGTTTTTTTTCTTCCATTTACTTTTATATGCTAGATACAAGTATTTTTTGTATTTTTTATTGTTCTAGATAATGTGTTGTACTCCTGTCTTTTTAGAAATATACATTTGTGTCTTTCTCTCCTCAAAAAAAACTTCAATCTTAGATTTAATATAGCTAAATTGGTGCATATAGGAGCTATAAAAACGAAAGATGTATTTATAAGAAATGGAGCAAAATGAAGGAATTTATGATTTTTTATACTATTAAGTGCTATTTTTTAACAAAAAAAAAAAATTGATTAAAGTAATATACATCTTATATAAAAACAATCTATTCCTATATATTGTTTATATCTTGAAGTGTATAGATAATTTTTGATTTTTATTGTCGTAGCCACGTCTTATTCTAATCAGAGTACTCTACTACATTGGTCTTCCACGTTTCAGATAGTATCAACTACTAAACATATGTTTCACTAAAACATATAAATAATAATCTGAAGTCACAACTATGCAAGATTCAAATACAATAAACAGTCTTTCCAATACCCCATGTTCTGTAAGTAACAACATTTATAATTTAATTTTCTATATAAAGTAAATCAATATGCGTTTTTTTAACAGACTGTATATATAAATTTTGAAATATAATAGTAACATTTATTGATAAGATATTGCAAAAAAGACTTTTAATTTGCTATTACAGATAATCATGTCATTTTTTAAATGAAGGAACCGAAATTATCCTTGTTCAAACAAGTAGTTAGTGCGAACAAAATTAGTTTCTTTTAATTAGTTCATTATTTTGAACATAAAATTCTTGAAAAGTAGAGTTATCTCCTAGGTATTTCTTTTGACAAAACTTGCTAGATCTTAATATTTTACATTTTACAGGTATATTTATATAATACCTTCCATTGAGTCAATCAACGTACTAAGGATGTTCGAGAGAAGTCCAAAAATCTTCTAGCGGAATATGAAACTTGTTAAGTTATGCATTATACATAATTAGATTTCTTTAAAAAATAAATTTTTAATTGACCTCAGTGTTTACGGCATCATATATGGTTTTTTTTGAATCTTTTTTCATTTTATAAATTTTTCCCCATATAATTCCTATTACTAAAGGAATATTAACAAAAAGTACTACTCCTATTACTATCCCAAAAATAAGAATATAATTCAAATCTTTTGGTGTAGAAACTGATTCGACTTCTGTTCCATTAACGAAATTTCTTCCGCTTTGCATATCCTGAATGAGTTCAACATCTTCTTTCAGATCAAAATCATTTTCAAAATAGATTTGTCCAGATCCCTCTCCTACACGATCTATTAAAGATAGTTCCTCTCCACTGTCTACACCATTTCCACTGTATATATTATCGTCGTCTTCATAAAAATCGGCCCACTCTTCACTATTCATATAATATTCCATAGAGTCTCTTTGAGAACCATCAGTAAAACTGTTTTCTTTTGGAGTAATGGATGGTAGTTTTGTTGGTAATTCGGTAGATTTGACGGTTTCTGATAATTCAGTAGGTTTAATCGTAGCGGGAGCTTGGCATGTAAAAACAAGATCATTTTTTATTACACCTTTGATATTTTTTATAATTTCTTGCTTTATAGGAATTAAATGGTTAAAATCTTTATCAATAGGAAAATCTTCAATAGAACTTTTAAGATTATATAAAAAACATTGAATTTCATCTTCAATTATCTTTGATAGGTCTTTTTTTGAAAGATATGATGTCTGTTCATCTAAAGAATACTTTTCCTTGTATAAAAATTGTAAATTTGATACGCTGCAATTTTTTATCATCGACATATCTTCGAGAAGAACTCTTAAAACGTTCACTATGTTATGAAAGCTTTCAGTATATTTTATAGGAGAGACAGAAGATGCGTAATTTGTTTGATAGTATTCTAGCCTTCTTTTAAATTCATGAAAATGTTGATTTAAAATGCAATTCTTTGATTTGTCTTTTAGAAAAAAAATAATGTTTTTTTTATCTGATAAATTTTCAATTCCAAACAAACTAGCTAGCTTGTTGTTAAAACATCTAAACTCTTCTATTAAAAACTTGTTTAGCTCATAAATTGGAACAAAAAAATCGTCGATAACAATTTCATCGTTATTTTTTGATGTTCGACACGAATCATAAAAATCAGTTGAACATTTTTTAGGTTCTAGACTTCCTTCTGAGGTTGCATATGAAATGTACCCTCTATATGGATCAAGTGTGGTATCATCAAATTCGTTCAATTTCTGTGTGTTGAATCTCTGACTTGTTACATCTGGTTTAATATTCTCTGTGTTTTCCTTTTTAAGTATTGGGCTTAAATATGGTGGCATGGGGTTTAATTACTTTTTCTATAAAATCGAAGTTAAATTAATTTTTAATTTAATAACGAATCAAAAAATTCGTTTTTTGACATATTTCAATTAAAAAGTGTTTCACTGTGTGTATTAAACAAATATTATGAATATTCAATAGTAAAGGCTTAACTTTGTTTTAAAAAATATACATATATATCTCAAATCCCATGTTCTTAGTATTTCTGCAAAGTTCAATATTTTTTTAATATAACCCAATTTAAATTTTTTTAAGATCTATTTGAGATTATTAATAGTGTCGTGGAGCATACACTGAAACACACATCAGTATGATATCATACTTGATATCATCTCCTGTGACAATGTTTCAGTGTAAACTATTTAAGGACAAGGTTCACCGTATAGATGTCCGATTCAAATAAAAGGTTAGTTGACAAATAGAACATGTAAATATTAAAAGGCTGAAGGAAATTTAGCCTCAAATTTAAAAAAAAATTAAAAAAAAAACAACTTTTTAATCAGGAAACCAATTATATTTTCTTGCGATCAGTTCTATAAGATCTTTATCTTCAACCAGTAATATCTGTTTAAGCGGAGATGGTGTAGTTGTTTTTCTTTATACGTTCAAGAATGTGTCAAAGTAGAACTTTTCTTTTTTAATCATTCATAAAATCTTTTTTTTGGAGTTTAATATAAACTTAACAATGGTTTGTGACCAGGAAAAGAAAAAACGTCAAGTAAGCTTCTTTATAAACTTCACATATATTATTTGTCACGGGAATATTCTTCAATACACTTTAGAAAGCGAACCATGGCAATTCCCTATATACATGTATGTTTTAAAGTAACCAATGAACTTTCTAATCATGAGACCGTTTTCTTAAATCAAGTAATAGTCTTCCATCATTATTTCTTCTTTAAAAAGATAGTTTATCGCAGGTATCCGCTCATGTCTTATAAATAACAAGACAAAGATTCTTCTTATATCAAATCAAAATATATTATCTTGTCTATATAAATTAGACACCCCAAAGAAGATATCTTTTTCATAAAACTTGTCTAAAATGGGAAAAAACAATGTTTGACTTTTATATCCGCAAACTTTTTTTAAAGGCGTTTTTATCGCAATTTCAAAATCGATAATAAATTTTCTATGTTGAATATCGGCTAATGTTTTTCAATTTCTCAAGCATCGTCTGGAAGATTCAATTCAAGTTTATTCAGAAACAGAACATGTATTATCGGCAATATTCCAATATATACATTGCAATAAATAATGAAACCCTGTCAACCCCCATGAGGGACAGTTTTGAAAATCCTATCACATAGAAATAAAGTCGAGTTTTTAATATAACTAATATTTTGATTACTGAAAAAATCATTATTCTTGACCCATTTTATTTATAATTTTTGAAACCTGTTCTGTCTTTGATTAATTTAGGAGATTTGGTTATACCATTAGAGTTGTTGCGAGAATCTAGATATTGATTAACTTTTATATTACGAATTGTTCTGGAAATATTTTTGCTATCACCAAGTGCTGCCTTCTCATTTTATTCCAGTTTTTCAGTACACATAATATACAGTATGTTACGTTTAATTTGGATATTTTTTCTTAATACTTTAGATGTCTATATTAAAAACTAAAACGTTAAATATTTTTCCTATGTAAATACAGTATGTTCTAATGGAATCACTTTTTATTTTTATGTCCTAAACATCCCACATCTCACTTTATTTTTTTTTAAATTGTTAAATTTAACTTGGATATTTTTTTATTACTTACAGAATAGCCTATTTTTCCCTTTAAAAGATGCATTTTTTTGAATTTTTATATAACAGCCCATTAATGAATCTTTGGATGACAAAAGAACAAGATTATCGACCTGTACCAAAAAAATCTCAGGCGCGGATTGCTAAAAAGATTAAAATATCCCAAAGTATGGTCTCTAGCATTATCAAAAAGTGGTTATTAAACGGACTATCGCTACCAAAGAGCGAGTCCCTCGAAAGCAAAATCTTGGCCCATCCGAAGTTACCGTTATTCAGGCAATAATTAAAAAACCTAAAACCTCGTAGAGGGAACTCGCCGCGAAATTCACGCCAAGACAAGGAAAATCACTGATCACGTAACTATAAAAAGGTGCTGAACGACAGCAATATTTGTGCTTACGCACCAATTAAAAAATTTCTTCTTTCAAAAAAAAACTATTTTGAGAAGGATAAAGGAAACAAACAAATTTCTTTCCATGTCAAAAGAGAATATTAAAAAATAATATCTCAGATGAAAGTAAGTTTAAACTTTTGCAGTCTGATGGAAAGGGTTCTGTTTGGTGTACTCCAGTCACTGGCCTGAAAATGAAAAACTTAACACCAACTGTTTTGTTTGATGGTGGTTAATTACTAGTTTTGGGCGGTTTTTCATACTATAGCGTAGGAAAACTAGTCTTTATCGAAGGAAATATGGATACGGTGACATATACTAACATAGTAGACGACAACTTGGATCTAAGTGCAACGATGATGGACTTTGATAGTTATACTTTTCAACAAGATAACGATCCCAAGCACACTTTCAGAAAATCTAAGGCATTTACATTAATAAATAAGTGTATCTTTTTTTTCGTGGTTTCCTTAATCACATGATTTGAATCTGAAAGAAACTCTATGAACCTAAATTAAACAAAAATTTACACCCCTTCGACCAAAATAAAGACAAGTTAAAGCGAGCAATAGAAAGATAATGGTATTAAATTCCGGTTTAAATGTGTCATAAACTGGCTCTAAGTTTCAGAGAAAGGTATGTTTCTGTAGAAAAAGCTGATGGGGTCACGTAGGATTTTAAATTAAAAATATCCAAGTTAAAAAATTGACAATTTATTAAAAAAAACTTACCGAGTCAAGAAATAGACGTTTTAAAAGCAGATACGTAGAATAACTTATATGTATCGATCCATTTGATTTTTATAGAGTTTTTATGGTCAAAAGTAAATTTATACCTCGACTCAAACACTATTTAATTTAAAATTGTCTTATTGTATATATCGGTAGGTGTCATGGAAGCGAAGAAAATACAGTGCTTATCTTTTCTCTGACCTTAAACGCTGTAATTTTTTAAATGCAAGTAATTCGTGATTGTGTTCACGTTTTGGTTTAACATTTTCTTCATCATATACATTGTTGGAAAAAATGGCGTCACTTATTTTTTTTCAACAAAACCTCTTGCTTATACGTGTAAAAATAATTATAATGTGTATGAATATATGTATTTTTTTTCTTAAAGACTCTTAAATTGTTTTTAAAGCAGTTAAGATCGTTTTATACGTTAAACTAGCATTTTTAATCACAAAAGAAATATTACCGGAAAAAATTTCTTCACTTCTTCTTAATTGTCTAAATGAAATTTTTTATTGTAAAATAAATAATTAAATTATTTTATACCATTTAATGAAGATCGAAAAACAAAAACTAGATCGGGATTTTAGATTGTTAGACTAAGAGATGAAAATCTTACTCTTACACAGATATCAAAGAAACTGAATGTTCCCAGAACAACGATAAAAAACATGTTGACAAAATATGATAAACATAATCAGGTATCAAGATTACATGGTTCTGGAAGGTTGAAATCTCTTGACGATAAGGATATTGCAATAATTATCAATAGAATTGATAATAATCCTTTTACTTCAAGTGAAAGTATAAAAATTGAAAAAAGAAACAGTATATGGGAAACAAATTTTTAATAGAATTGTACGAAACTATATTGTTAAATAGAATTTAGATCTCGTGGTCAAAAAACCCGCTCTTGTCAAAAAAAAACATTGAGAATAGATTAAAAAATTGTGAAATTTGAACAAACTACAAAATTGAAGACTGGGACAAGATTATTTGGAGCGATGAAACTAAGATTAATCCTTTTTTGCATCAGATGATAGGAAGAGAGTTTACAGAAAAAAGAAAGAGGCTCTCTTATCCAAAAATAGCCTACCACCTGTTAAGCACGGAGGGAGTAGCATTATGATTTGGGATTGCATGTCATCAAAAGGAATCGGAAAATATTAATAATAAAGAAAACTATGGATAAGTATCTTTATAAGAGCATAATAACTCAAAATCTTAGGTCGTCGGCTGTCAAAATGGGTCTTAAGGTTGATTTTTTATATAAACAGGATAACGATCCCAATCATACGTACCAATATTCAAGTGACTTTTTTGTTGAAAAAATATAAATGTACTCGATTGGTCTTCCTAATCCACAAAATTGAATACGATTGAACATCTTTGGGATTTTATAAAGTGTGAAGTAAGAAAAATCAAACCCAAAAGTTTAGAGAAGTTTGAACTTAAAGTGATATAAATATGAAATAAAATAACCCCTGAATTCTGTAATAAGCTTGTAATAACAATGAATGATAGAGTTACGAGTGTTTATATAGTCAAAAGTAAACATATACCCTATTAAAAAAAGTGGCGATATTTTTTTGCAGGTATTTTTAACTTTAATATAAAGAATCATTTAAAGGAGTAAAAAAGATTTTATTAGCTAAATTCTACTTGTTTGAGTCGAAATATACATTTGACAAAATTTATATGGGTTTAAGATCATATATAGTGGGAAAGAAATCTCAAATCAGATTTTTTAAAAGTGACGAGTTTTTTTCAACAGTGTATATGTATACGACCGTTACAAAGTTATCTATGGCATCTATAAACTTCTCGGTTAAGTTTAACACATATGAGCCTGTATAAATATCTACTATGAATACAATTTCTCTTGTTCATCGAGATTGTATCCATATTATATTTTTTCTACCGTCCATGTTAAGGGTAAGGGTACGTCTTTTTAAAAAAACTAAACCGCCAATTTTCACCTAAGATTTAAAAATTATGAAAGAAGTATTGTCTATATGTAATCGTAAAAATTCATGATTTCACTTAAATGATGCATAAAATACTCATAAAAATAGAAAATTTCTGTTTTTTTTTTCGATAATAAATTAAAAACTAAAATTTATTAATATTTTGTAAAAGCTAAGTTAATTAAATTTTTAAGTAATTCAAATTTAAGGTATCGGAAGCACATTAGAAAACTTGTATAGATGTTACAGAGTTAAAAAAAAACATTTAAATGTGTCAAGCTATTACATGATTACATGAGGCGACAAAGTGAGGCCTTAAGAAGCATACACCTGAAGCTATGATTAAACTATAAATTTTCTAAATCTAAGAAAATCCAAAACAAATCCCTGCAGGGGAGCATCTCTAATCACAGAGGGGAAATTAAAGTCGACACTAGAATATCTACGGGCATCAAAATTTAATATAACAAGCCCGACATCTTTGTACTCGATAAGATAAAGAAAGATATTCTCTTCGTTGAAGTTGGCATTACGAGCTTTGAACATTTGCTAATCGTGGAAGTCGAAAAGAAACATAAATATGATCTTTTGGGTAACCACTATGGCTTTATACAAGTACAGAACAAGAATAGACCCATAGGTGGTGACAACTATGCATCAAACTACAGGAAGAAAATAAATCTGGACAGAAAAACCGAGGCCTATATACAATCAAAGTTTATCTTTGGAAGCTTTTAGAGGGGTGCATCTTTACTGACACGACTTAAAAAAAAACACAACTAGTAAACCTCCCAACTTACAGCCACAGATTACTCATCTTTTAAGCTGTGAGATGATTTAAATTAAGAAACTAATATCTTATACCCAAATAAATGATTATTGGGAGCATGCGGAGCAAAAACCCGCATTTTGAGTATAAATAGAAAAATGAAATTTTTTTACCCCTAAAAATGAATTTCCAAAAATTGAAAAAGACAGAAT